>PVJA010009151.1:23628-61907 GCA_004027025.1 Myocastor coypus | reverse complement strand
GTCTTTTTGAGACAGGGTCTTGCTATGCAGTTCAGGCTGGTCCTGAGCTCACTTTTGTAGCCCAGGCTGGTCTCGAACTCGCACCAATCCTCCTGCCTCAGCCTCCCAAGTGCTGGGATTACAGGCGTGAGCCACCATGCCTGGCTGAATCTTGTTTCTTGATGCAGTCTACCAATCTTTTTTTTTTTGGTGAATTAAGGCCATTTACATTGGTGGTTATAGCTGATGTTTTCACTGGTCAGACATAAGCATGCAGAATTAGTAAAAACAATTAAAAAGAAAACAAACTGATAATAGCTGATCTGTTTCTTTTCTCTAGCAATTTTTAAAATTCTGTTTTTGTGCTAAATTTCTGAAATCCTAATTATCATGTCTTGGTATAGTTTTATTTAGTTCATGGTTGTTTGGAGTTCCATATTCTTTACTTATTTGTAAATCAAATTTCTTATACAAGTTCTGAAAGTTTTCTGTCATTATTCCATTGAATTTTTTTAATGGAATTTGTGCTTTCTCTACCTTTCTCATTGACCCTAGTCAATCTTATATTATTCTTCTTTGCTTCATCCTGTAGCTATTTGATTGATTTTTTTCTTGATCTCTTATTATTTATAAAATACTTCTATTTTGAGTGGGGCATGGTGGTGCATGCCTATATTCCCAGCACTCAGGAGGCTGAGGCAGGAGGATCATTATGAGTTCAAGACCAGACTGAGCTACAAAATGAGCCCAAGGCCAGCCTAAACTGCTTACAGAGATCCTATCTCGAAATGACCAAACAAACAAATAAACAAACCCTCTATATTATATCTATGTCTATGTCTATATCTATATATATCTTTTTAAATAATCACTAGATGCAATTCTGTCTTCAAGATCTGATATTCTATCCTCTCCTACATTCAATCCATTGCATATGCATTCAATGGAGGTTTTAATCTCTTAAGCTTCTGTTTGTATCTGTTTCATGGCTTCTATTTCTTTTGTATGCTGGACATTTTTTCTTCTATAAGTTTTCTATTTTTTTATCTATGTCTTCACTAATATCTTTGATTTTAAGCATCATTTGTATCTGAAAGATCATTTTCTCTCTAGCATTTTCTACTTGTTTTTTCACTTCTGTCGCTATCATTTCAGAAAGTTCCAATGTTTGACTTCCAATTTCATCTATTTCATTGTGTTCCAGGATTTTCCTGCGTGGGATGGGTGTCTGTGTTTATATTTTCCTCCTGTATCTGTCATTTTATATTTTCTTTTTAAAATTAAATTTTGTTTTCTTTGTTGATACTTGCTCATTTCTTTATGTTACATGAATTTATCACTACCATGGAAGCTTTCCTAAGAAATGTCTGTTCCCTAGATATGGATGGTTCTTTGCAGCTATCCCAAGAACATACTTTCCCAATCTGTAAGGGATACAAAGTTACTATGTGGCTCAGCACCCATTCCTTTGTTTTGAGCTATGATGATTATGACCCCATATAATCACAGAGTTATTATACAGGGAAGAAAAAATAATTATAAAATGTATAACATCCTAGCTAAAGTAACGCAGTTAGTAGTAATTATAGTTTCAAGTACAGCTTAACTACTGACAAACTATGATAATCACTAACTTGTTACCTCCAACTATAGTAGCAAACTCTAATGTTATATAACAAAATTAAACATATGCCCTATACTTGTATGCTGTGATTTACCCTTGGTGGTGTAATTTTACCTTTCTGTGGGAATTAAGATCAGAGAACGGGATAAAGTAATGAATGAGGTCAAATACAGTCGATTCAGTGCTGGAGGGAAAAGGATGATCAAACCAAGTTTGGGTAACCTGGAAGACACAGAAAGGAAAGAATGAAATAAAATGTGAAGAAATAATCAGAAAGGGAAGAGACAATGTTTATTCATCTGCCAGTTTATATTCAAGAAGTAGTTGAGATAGGGAAAGAGGATCAATAGAAGACAATGAAAAGGAAGTTCAGATACCTAAACAGTGAAGAAAAAAAAAAAAGAAGGAAGAAGGAGAAGAATGAAAAAGAAAATAAAAGAAGAAATGGGGGGGGGGATCCAGAGAAAGAGGAAAGAAAAAGAAATAACTACAAAACACAAAACAATGAAAATATAAGAGAGAGGCTAAGATGAGCCATGAGAATTGGTAGCTGTCCATTCTAGAAAATCTGCACATGGGGTATAGAGCCAACTATCTTAAAATCAGAGCCTTTCTCTATCACTTCAAGCTGTGTGGCATCAGGACAGTTATGTAACCTTTCTTTGAGTTGAATTTTTCTCACATGTTAAATGGGAATAATCTTAGTACACACTTTATGAGGTTGTTATGATTCACACACGTTAAGCGACAAATGTATTTTGACGATTCATGAGAAGTTCAACAAAGATTTCAAGAAAGGGATGGTATTGTAAGAATGAGTGTAGTTTGTATAGATGACAATTTGAGAAAGTCACAAGATGGAAGGGCTACAATTAGTACATTGGAAACAAAGGAGGCAAATGATTTGCTCCTTTCCCTCCATTTGATTCTCAATAGCACCCAGTGGTTATTCCAGCTTCTATCATCTGGAGAAAGGTCTACCAGAGAAGCTGCGCGCTTAATCACTAAAGCCCTTGAGAGGCCGTAGAGGCTGAGGCAATGGCTCCTTTCCTCAGGAGCATGCTTCAGGGCAAGTGCGTGACACTTTTCCATAACTGCATTATGAATATGCACAAATGAGCACTGCACAACTAAAATCCATGGAGTTAACCAGGGAGGTAGCCAGACACAGGTGAAATCTTGGCTATAATTGGGAAGGGCTAGGTATGGAAATGGCTTCAGGCCCAACAAGACCCAAAGGCTCAAAAAATACCAATAAGTCTCCGTTCTTTGCCTTGCTTATCTCTGAATGGTTTCACTAGTCAGCTAATGCTATTTCATATTATTGGCAAGATTGCTTTCATGAAGTGTTTTTCTGTTCCAAAGTCAACATATAGTCTAGAAAAGGCCTCACATTAGAGCTACCTCAGCCACATATCCATTCCTAGACAACTCAGTTTACTTATGTAATAAAAGGACGGTTGATCCCTGGCATCCTCTGATGAGCGACCCCTTTAAACAGTGTGCCTGGCTGTGCTAGGGCAGTGGTGAGCCACCTAGAAGTATGTGGAATTATTGAGGGAAGTTCTCCAAAGGGAAACATATTTGTTAGAGAAAAATAACACATGCCTGGCACAGAAATTATTCCACAAGCAGAAACAGACCATTTTGCATGCAATCTTAGAATGTAAGAAGTGAGGATAGCACATATTTGAGTAAATTGTCTTGAAAAAGTAAACACAAATATTACTAGCAACAGTGCCTGGATTTCATTCTCAAACATGTATTTTTTAGTAGCAAAACTTTGTTTCCTTCTAAAAAGGATGTCCCTATGCAAAACCCTAATGTATAAAATTAAAGTCAGGACAACTATGAGGGAAGTGCGAGGAGGTGAGGCTGGAAACTTCACCGACTGGTCTCTCATGATATTTTATCAGCCAAAGTCAATACAAAGAGACCCTGAGGTTACTTGACAGCCTAGTGGATTTTGGCAGCCTTGAAGAACTTGTTACTATCAAGGCAAATACAAACTGGAAACAAGGATAGCAGCAGGAAGTGTTTGATTCCAACCTCTGGATCATGAACCAATACCAGAGGAGGTGAACAGAAATCAAGCAAAAGCTTCATCCATTTTTATAGCCACACCTATGGTCCACATTACTGCCTGAACTGTACCTCCTGTCAGATCAGTGGGACATTCGTCTCCTAAGAATATGAACCCTACTGTGAACTGCACATTCAAATGCAAAGAAACTGGGTGGAGCTTGCCTTTGAATTATCCCAAACTATACCTCTGTCCCTTTCAGTGGAAAACCTGTCTTCCACAAAACCTGACCCTGGTGTTAGAAAGGTTGGAGACCATGGTCCTGGAGAACTTCCCCTGCAGTCCCATCTGTGCACTGATAGTCTACATACTAGTGGCCTAGGGAGTGCAGTCTGGTGTAAGAAGGAGTTTCCTGGCAAAAGGGGTGTTTAGCAGTGGGTCTGGCTACCACCCTGGAGACCTTGAAACACAGGTTTTGCTACATGACAGGTGGAGATACTAGATTCCATAATTTTTTAATTTGGGCTTAGAAAGAGTGGGTATAAAAAAGCAACAGGGCATGAGTCCCTCAGTTTCAGCTTTAACAGCGCCAGCCTCTCATTTGCTTTCTCTCTGCACCCTGGATGCTGATTCGCCCTCTTGTATTCTCCCTCCCTGGAATCCTCTGATGAGCGACCCCTTTCAACAGTTCACCTGGCTTTTGCTTTGGTTTCTCTCCATGGAGCCTGGCCAGCTTTATGTCCATGGCCCTGGGCAATGTGATGGCCGACCCTGGTTATCCAGTCCTCCTATCCAGCTGGGTACTAGGCTCATTCACTGCTTGGTTTCACTTTTTGAGCCTTGAAAAGTTCCATTTCATTATTCTTCCACCCTTCCTATTTAAGCTTCAGTTTAAGGGGCTTTCCATGTGCTTCTTACAGAAAGGCATGGAGTTTACAAGTGCAAAATAAGTGACAGAGTGGCAGCACAGGAGATGGGCAAGCAGTTACAGGTGCTACCTCAAAATACTTGCTGCTGAAAGTTCCACCAGTACAATAACAGTACAGGAGCAGTCGTGCCCATCTTACTTGGCCCTGGCCTCTCCAGGTCAGCTCTTGAGGTATGGTGTCACACCAGCATGATATCAAATTCAATTTTGATCAAAAATCTCATCTTTATATTTCTCTGCTGACTTTATCTGTTTAGAAAACAGAGATGTGACAGACAGGCGACTCAAAAGAAACAGATCATTTTACCTATGTTCCTGAACAGTTTCTTAATTACTGTGTCAGTCAATCTTTGTTGCCATACCAAATCCACCCAAGGTAGGCTACCTCCATAAGGAAAAGAGGGTCATTCTCACTGCACGGTTCTAGAGTGCAAGGGGCTGGCACCAGCAGCAGTGCATCGATGGTGGGGACCTCATGGCTTTGTGGCACACGTGTGTGCAGAAGAGACGGGTCACACTGCCAAAGAGGAAGCCAAACATCCACCATCCCTTCCCAGGACAGTGTCCACACTGACCTAAAGACTTGCCCCAAACCAGCCTCTTAAAGGCCACACCTCCCCGTGTCACCACATCGAGGAAGCTCCCAACAAAGGCACCCTTGGGGACACTCAGATCATGGCCACACTGTGACAATTACATGGGAAACAAGCCGCTCCCTGAGCCTAGCTTGCTTACTGTGTGACTGACAGCACTCAGCCGGGCAGTCTTTATAATCCCCGATGTCTTCACCCTCTTCTGTTCCTTGTGTCTCTTGACACAAAGCAGCCTTCCTAGGGCTGGCCAGATAGCTCAGCAGACTAAAGCACCTGCTTAGGCAGAGCACAGCGGCTGGTGCATGGTCCCTGGCATGCAGTGCTGGCCCCGCCCCCATGGCACATTGACACAGCAATTGAGACTGTGTGTAGTGGTGGGCACCTGTAATGCCAGTGCTTGGGAGGCTGAAAGCAAGAGGATCACTGTGAGTCAGATATGCATAGTGAGACCCTGTAGACCCTGTCCTAAATGCAGAACATAAATAAATATAAAATAGCTTTACTGAGTTATGATGCATGTACCATGCCATCCACCCATTTGAAGCCATTAACAGTTTTAGTATATTCACTGAGTCACCCCCAAGAAAGCCAGTCCCAAGTGGCAGTCAGTCACTGTCTCCTGTCTCTGCCTGCTGAGATCCCTCACTTGTCACAAGTGTGCAGCAGAGATCATGGAAGCAGCGCTGTACCTTTGATGATTTCCTCCTTTAGATTTCAATCTCAACCATTCCTGACTGGGCCGAGATTAGGTGTTTCCTCCTGGGGACTCAACAGACATTTCGTTTAAAGAACCCCAGTGCAAATGACTAAAGCTGGTATTTCAGTACGCAAAGGCAAAGTGCAAAGTAACATTTTCCCTACATGGACGCAACTACTTATAAATATGGTATTTATAACTTTCCTTTTTTCTAGGTATCACTTCTTTCTTTCTTTCTTTCTTTCTTTCTTTCTTTCTTTCTTTCTTTCTTCCTTCCTTCCTTCCTTCCTTCCTCTCTTCCTTTCTTTTCTTTCTTTCTCTCTTTCTTTTGAGACAGGGCTTCACTATGTAGTTCAGACCAAACTTCAACTCAGTATGAAGTCTAGCTTGACCTCAAACCCACGCTGATTCTCCTGCCTCCACCCCCAGAGTGCAGAGATTATAGGTTTGCACTGCCATGCGGGGTACCATTTCTGAACTCGAAGAGTGAATATTTCCAAAATTTCCTACCAAAATACAAAGGCATGTCCTCCTTGCCCTCTGGCTCAACTTTAGCACCTTTTCTTCTTTCTTCACACTCTCAGAACTCAGTCTCCTTTTGGAGTCAGCTGGCCCGGTGCCCCAGCCTTGATGCTAAGGTTCAGAAACAGTTCCACATCCCTGTTCTTCACATTTGTGTCTGTCCTGCACCAAACCCCCATGGTCCACGCTGCCACCCTCGAGGTACTAGTTATCTGTTTTGTTTTCTTGTCTTTTTTTCTTTTTTGTTGTTTGTTTGTTTTTTTCTTTTATTATTTATTTATTTATTTGGTGCACAGCTTGGACTCGTAGTGATCCTTCTGTCTCAGCCTCTCCAGTGCTGGGATTACAGGTATGTGGCACCACACCTGGTTGTGGTGGCCTGCTCAGCAAGGGGTCAGTACGGCATGCAATACTAGGCATGGAACCATGGTCCTTACACTTGCCGGGCAAGTGCTTAGACTGCTGAGCTACCTCCCTTCAGTCAAGGCACTGGTCTTGTTGATTACACTAGAAAGTGCTAGATTAAAACATCCTTTTCCTACTTAATATAAAATCTTAATGAAGTGTGCAGAAACTACTCTGAAAGTTATTGCTGTATATAAACATGAATGATCTGAATAATCATGTGGAGGAATGAGTGGGAGGACTAGAAAAGGAGGGAACAGGAGTGATTTGCCAGTCTCTAGGCCCAAATGTCCAGCACTTACAGCTTGAAAGAGAGGTCTATTCAGCTCACAGTGCCAATGGGTCTAGTCCTAAGTTGGCTGGCTCTAGGGCAGAAGAGCCTGGTGGAAGAGGGCTGCCCCTGTCCTAACAGCCAGGAAGCAGAGAAGGAAAGGAGAGGCCAGGGGCAGAAGCCCACCTTTCCAGGTCCTTCTTCTGGTGCCCACCCCCAAGAAGGCCCACCTCCTGGCAGCACATTTGCTGCTGAAGTTGGGGATAGATCTTCTGGTCCATGCAGTGCCCAGTGACTCCTTCCAAATACGTGTGGCTTTGGGGTGACATTTTAGATCTCAGACATAACAAAGCTCTCATGAATTTTAGGAATTCAGTGCAGTTGAGGCACATGTCTGTGATGGGGACTAAGCTATAAATCTGGAGACATAGTCAGGGGTGAATAAGTATCTCTCAAAGCTCATGCATTAGAAACTTAAGCCCTAGTGTAGAGGGGTGGGTGGTGAAGCCTCTGAGCAGTATTTGGGTTCTTAAGAATGAGCAATGCCATTATCATGGTGTAGACTCTCTACAGAGAGAAAATATACACCAACACACACACACACATCCCTCTCTTGCTTTCCTATCAGATATGCAGCAAGGAGGCACTCACTTGCCTCTCAGCCTTGGGCTTCTCAGTGTCTAGAACCATGAGCCTATACCTTTCTGCCTTTATAAATCATCCAATCCGTAGTACTCCATGGTAGCAGCGCTGAACAGACAGACTAAGAGTGTTTGTTGTTCCTGCCATGTGCTCTCAAATTGTTCATCCTCTTGCCTTATCTTTTGTTGCCTTATCTGCCAAAAATAACTCCTAGTGCTAATCAGCATTCATGACAAATGCCAGCTCGTGTTTTGGTGGTGTTGAGTGTAGAATCTGCAGCAGGAGCAGAGCTTCTCTCTAAGATGTGCAGAAGAGTTGCAGGGAGCTTGGGAAAGCCCAGCCTCCCACGTCCCGCCTCCAGAGCTTCAGCATGCCTGAGGCATGTTCAGTATTTTGCAGGCTCATAGTGAGCCAGGTGCAGAGAACACAGCTGCCTCATCTTCTTCCTCTCTGGTTGCCATGGGAAGAGCAAAAATGTAAGTAGGGCTAGGCACTTGGGAAATGTTACACGGAAAGCTACGCATGAATATGCCAAAGGCTTAATGAAAGATGCCTCCTGAGATTTTTTTTTTTTTTTCTGTTGTTCTGAAGCATTTTAAATTCACAGAGAAGTTGATGCAACTGTGCATCCCACACTGGGCTCGGCAGCTGTTCGTGTCTTCTCCCATCCACACCATCTCTGTATAAGGGTACACTTCCCGTATGTCACGCCTTCAGGAAGACATCCTGGCCGTTGTCTTCTAGATTCTCTAACTCACCCCGGGAACAAGGATATTCTGCTGCACAATTTTCTCAGCAAAGCATCAGTTAAGAAACCCAGCATTGATTTAACAGCATCATGCACTCAGATTTCTTTGGCCTTCTGCTAAGTGGCCTCTGGAGCGATGCCACCACCTAGAATCCAGTCACAGTAGTGTTGTTATGTCTCCTTACTCCCCTAATCTAAAATCACCTGGGATACTTGATTTTATGTGCCAAGAGGACTGGACCACTGGAATCCTCATTAAACACTTCTGGATTCCTCAGCAGGGCATTTCTGAATGAGTTAACATTTAAACTGGTGATGTCAGTAGAGCAGATTATCCTCCCTTCTATGGGAGGACATAATCTCACCCACTGGGCAGATGAAACTTCATGCCGAAATTTAGTCCTGAATGCAACTATATGAAAAGGTAAGGCCCTTAGGAGGCAATCATATCCCATGGGCTCCACCTTCATGTATGATTTAATGCCTTATGAAAGTATCTGAGCTGCATTGGCCTTCCTATCTATAAGGAAAGGCACATAGGAAGGTCTTTGCCTAAGTGTGGTATGTTTGCTATGGCAAACAGGAACACTGAAATGACACCCAGGACTTGGAGGTAGATTTATTTTATGTCAATGGGTGCTGATTAGTGAGACTCCCAAAATATGAGGCCCTGATCTCTGGTGGCCTAGGGCTTTTACATGATACATAAGCAGTAGGTGCAAAGGTGAGACAGAATGGTCTCTCAGTTCTCCTGATTAGCTAGTAGGACAAGGCCACCAGTTACAAGGCTAGACTAATGGTCATGGAGCTTGGCACAATCAAGCATCCTGCATGTTTGGTTTGGTTGTGCTGTCATGGCTACAAGAGTCAAGAAAGTAATCCCGAAGCCGTCGAGCGGCTCCGGAGCTAGGTGGTTTCAAAACAACAATTTTAAAAAGAACAATTTGTCTTGTACGGTTTTTTCCTTTTGTGCTCAGCATCCTTCCCCTTCATCCTGGAGGACATAGTGCATCCTCACTGCAAGTCTAAAGGACAAAGTCACCAGGCCCCACCTGACAGCACAGACAGCAGCCTACAACCCATACCAAGCCAGTTGACACCCAAGCCTTGGGCTTTCCAGTCTCTACAAATGTGAGAACTAATTTTCTACTGTCTACAAATTATCCAGTCTTTGGTGTCTTGTAACAGTGGCACAAATTAATTAAGAAATAGAATAAGGACAGAAGAAGGAAGGATGAATTTGAGACATCCTATCTCCTTTTTTTTCTGCCTCCCTTGTTGAGATGGGCGAAATGCCATCTTGTCCTGTCCTCGGTTGTTACTTATATAGTTGGTTTCTTTGGTTATAAGAGTATATGTTGTCCAGATTTCTGGTAAACATTATTTTTTAGTATGTCTAGGTGGTATGTTTCTGGAAAGGATTAACATTTGAATAGCTAGAAAGATTAAAGAGAATGTCCTCTTACCAATGTGGGAGGCTTTCTCCCATCCAGGGAGGGCCTAATCAGACCAAACAGGCAGAGAAGGGCATGCTCTCCTTTCTTGACATGAGGCATCTATCTTCTGTCCTCAGGCAAAGATGCTCCTGGTTCTTGGGTCCTCCGTTTCTGAACTTATACCACCGTCCTCCTGCTTCTTAGGCTTTTGGCAATGGACAGGAATTTGTGCCAGTGGCCCCTAGTTCCCAGGTCAGTGGACTCAAAATGAATCAAACAACCGGACTCTCTGATTTTTCTAGTTTTCAGATGGAAGATTGTGGTCCTTCTTGGCCACTAGCACCTTGTGAGTTATTTTCCATAACAAATCTCATCATAGAGAGGTGACAAAAAGATAATAGATGATTGATAGATAGATTTCTAATATATCTTCTTAAATCCTTTTTAGAACAAAGGTTTTTTGTCTTTTTTTTGTATTTTAGGGAAGAGCCTACAGGGTATTCAGGGTCTAACTACTAGATCTGACTTGTAGTAATTTGCCTGTTTACAGCCTCCCAAGAGCTGGGATTACAGGTGTGCACCACCACACCCAGTCTTAATTGCTATCTCAGCATTCCCCAGCGGTGGACCAGCACATCAGGCCCAGGGATCAAACCCCTGGCCCCTGTGCCTGCTTTGCAGGCACCTTAATCTGTTGAGCTATTTGGCTGGCTCTCAAAGTTGAAGTTTTAATTTGTCTTTAATAAATTTACTTGTTGATACCAGACATTCCTCCCATTAAAAGCATTTCTTATGCAGACCTTTGGAAAGGCACAGAGCAACTGAACTGAAAGATACTTTAATAGTGTCCTTTGATTCTTTCACTGTATAGCAAAGAAGCTGAGTCCTAAACTACTTGTTCGAGGTCACTCTGCTAGTCAAAAGCAGATCCAGAAAGACTCTTAGGAAGCCAGAGTAAAGCCTGGAAATATAGGAACATAACAAGAACATCTATGTCATCCGACAGGTTTTTGAGTTTCTAAAATTACACCATAGAGCCAGAGGTAAATGGTCTATAAATAACACTGGCTCTGTCTTGTGTGTACCTTTACTCTGGGAATGTGGTGATGTTGTACATTGTATCTAAGATTATATCTCACATGTCATTGTCTGACCAGCTTTATCCCAGGATACTCTCTCTCTCTGTCTCTCTCTCTGTTTCTCTGTCTCTCTCTCTCTCTCTCTCTCTCTCTCTCTCAATTAATCATATTATGAGCATTATTCACATTTCTGGATTGCTCCTGTACACAATCACAAACTCTTTATGAGGCCCAAAATAGAAGCAGTCCAGTTTGAGGTATTAAAATCAAATGACCCCATTGTGCCCAACTAGTCCATTCCAGCCTTATAAATCATTCTCTCTGTACTATGAAGCACCATTGAAATTTCTGAGCAAAAATCTTCACTTATAGACACTAATGGAAACTACATTTCTTTGTTTCTCTCTTCTCCTTTGGCTGGAGAAGCTCTTGTTTTCTATCTCTTATACCAGAGCATCAATCCATTTCTGGCTGTAAGCCCAGAGGAAATGTGCCTTAGCCCATTAGGCTGTGAGGGTTTCATGGTGTCACTGCACAGTAAGATTAAGTAGCCAGGAGGATTTCATATGACAGTACTGAACGGGAACGAATGTTGCCCCACAGCAAGTAATGCCAGGCCAGGCAGTGGATATGGCTGACCTGCACAGTCTCCTTCCTTGACCCAAGAGGAGCAAGGATACAGTGCAGGGAACAAGAGGCAAAAGGTCTTTTCCTTTTTTAAACAAAAGCTTCAGATAAATTATACTTAAATGAACTGATTTGAGAACAGATCTTCCTGAGTGACATGTCCCCATATTACTCCATGGTGGCACTTGTGTCCAGGGCCAGAATTATCTCATGAACTCCACTCTCCTAACCTGGGTGCACACACTGACTCAGTTTTGCACTTCCTGGGGCGACTTTGGGATGGAAGATCTTCCTTGAGGGCATCCTTCTTGCCTCTCTGCCTCTGGAGTCCAGCGCTCCTTCCACTCATATCAAAAGGGCTGCATGGCCCAAGACCATGTAAGGTGAACTTCTTAATTGATGGAAAATATTGCCAGTGTCACATGACTTTTGTACACATTTGATGAAACACTAAAATTTTAGCTACTGTGATAAAAATACAGGCATATGAATAGTGAATTATTACTTATTTAGTATGCTATAATTTAAAATATTATAAACATGAAGAATTCAATTGTTTATTTATTTCTCTAAAATACTCTAATTTTAAAGGGTACCTTGAGCAGTGATTGTGCTCATGTTGTAGAATTATGGCAAAAACTGAGCATCTTTCCGATGCCTTGGCAAATGTTTACTCTCCTAGAAGTTTAAATCTGATCCAAGTGTTTTATTCTTTGTACTTTGGATGCTGTACAATGTCTCTGAGAGTTCCTTTAAGGTGATGCTTTGTCCTGTGTTACTTGTCCTGGGGCTTCTTCATCCTTCTTGTCACTACCACATTTCTAAGTCTGTGTCAGTGAGCTTGACTCATCCTCTGACTTAGGCTGTCCTGAGCAACCGTGGTGTTCATGTCCTCACCATACCCTCAACTTTCATCTTTGTTTCTTGCCGTACTTTAGTTTTGTGATTCAATTCTCTTTCAATTATTTGTTTTTACAAAATCTTCCATAGACTTGTCATTAAACCATGAAAAGGTGATGCAGATAACTGATGTTCAGTGACTAAACTCTGGCAGACACTCATCGAACACACATGAGAGGACACTGGCCAGTTTTCTAATTTGTTATTTACATGATGACACAGATGCAAAATTTAATCTTTCTGCAATTACTTCTAGCTGATATACTGTGGTCATTAAAATTTGAACCACAGTATAGTTGGGGACTGATGTTATAAATTGCATGGAAAGAGCTGAAATTTACATGTGTCAAAACTATGAAAAGTAATTTTATATGTCTGGCTATAAATAGTATACATTAAAATATAGCTTCATGGCTATAGTACTATGTATAGTATATATAATGATTCATATATAGTGTACTAGGTCTACACTCAGGTGTCATTTAACGACATGAGGATATGTTTTGAGAAATGTATCTTTAGTTGATCTTGCATTGTGTAAGCATTACAGTGTATACTTATACACAGTTAGACAGTTATGATCTTACCAGGTAACCAGGTCTTATGGAATCACTAGCTGCATGGTAGCATATGACTGTAATCCTATCATTCAGCAGACTGAAGTAGAAGTCTGAGACTAGCCACGGTCAAGCTCTTTCTGAAACTACGTAGTGAGACTCTACCTCAAAAAATTTAAGAAAGGGTAGCCACTGCTCTCCAGGCTCCGTGATGCCACCCAAAAATGACAAGAAGAAGAAAGATGCTGGAAAGTTGGCCAAGAAAGACAAAGACCTAGAGAACAAATCTGGGGGAAAGGCCAAAAAGAAGAAGCGGTCCAAAGGCAAAGTTCAGGACAAGCTCAACAGCCTGGTTCTGTCTGACAAAGCTACTTATGACAAACTCTGTAGGGAAGTTCCCAACCATAAACTTATAATGCCTGCTGTGGTCTCTGAGAGACTGAAGATCCCTGGGTCACTGGCTGGAGCAGCCCTTCAGGAGCTCCTTAGTAAAGAGCTTATCAATCTGTCTCAAAGCAGAGTTCAAGTTATTTATACCAGAAACACCAAGGGTGGAGATGCCCCTGCCCTGGCAAAGGTGTATGATAAATAGGTTCAATCAGGTGTACATTTGGAAAGAATAAAATTTTATTATTACATGAAAAAGAATTTAAGAAATAAAGCTTATGAGATCACTCTTATACATTATTAATGGAAACACCATTACGTGGTACAAGACTTGGTGTGTGGGTGTGGGTATGATATTTATTTGGCTTTTATGGTGCTGAAATAAAAGGGCTTGTCCATCTATGCAGAAAAAGAAAGTCAAGAGTGTCTCCTGCTTTTCAACCAAGGACAGGATGATTTTCCTCCCTGTCTCACTAAAACCTAGTCCAAATTAATGGGATATACCAAGCATCATCTAATAGAGGAGCTCTATATTAAGAAGATAGCAATTTATTCTCTAAAGCTCACCTAGTAATATACCATAAATCCAATGAAAGTCCCAGTGGAAATTAGGGAGGGGAAAAGACCTACTGAAACAAGTCTAAAATTTATCTGGAAAAATAAATGGGTGAGAAGAGCCAACAGAAATTATAAAACAAAGATAAAAGATCAAGTCTTGCTCTACCATGTATTAAAATAAATTGCAAAGCTATAGTAATTAAAATGCTAAGAAATCTTCTGTAGCACACCATAAACAAAAGCATAAATTAGAAACATTTTCAAGCTTATATGACTGAAAGAAAATTTAAAGGACAATAGTAATAGAAATATATAAAATTTAATTTGAAAAGATAAAATACTACAGGTATCCATTATTAGTAAACACAGAAAGGACTTTCACTTCCCTAATGATCATTAATTAGAATCAAATCAATAAGAGATTTAACTATGATAGTGCTAAATATTTTAAAGAACAGTAATCCCCAGTGTTCATGTCGTCGGTGAGTAAGAGTACAAACTATCACTTGAATGGAGGATGCTACATGTAAATGTTTTACAAGTTCTTTGATGCAGGATTGAGGAGATACCTGGCTCTGAGAGCAGATCCTCATGTGATTTTGGTTTCTGACCACAGGCAATCACAAAAACTCAAGCTGAGCAGTCCAGGTGGGGAGGTGGGGAAGGTGCTCATCCATCTATACCCCAGGTGCTGCACTACTGGGCTTCCAGGACCCACAGTGTTGAGGTCTCAGTGCCTCAGGTGCTCTCTCCATAATCTAGCCTCTCATTCTTAGATGACGATGTTGATGATGATGACAATGACGATGATGATGTATTTGGCACACAGTCTCACCATGCAGCTGAGACTCGTAGTGATCCTCCTGTTTTCAGCCTTCCTCACGCTGGGATTCCAGTCACGTGCCACCACGCAGAATCTCAGTGGCCAGTCCAGCACCTCTGGGGGCAGGGCCAGCATGGCCTGTGGTGCTAGGGATCAAACCCCAGTCCTTGCACATTCTTAGATTGTCTTGTCCAAGACTTTGAGAACAGTTCTTCTAGAGGCACTTCCTGCTAAGACTTATTTGCGTGGAAGAAGGGGAAATCTGTGAGACATATTCCCCTACTCATAAAGTACAGTAGCATATGCTTTTCCTCTCCTCACCTTCTCCCCACACTCCCTGCACCCCAGGATCTGTAAATCTACCACAGCCTACAGAGGAGGAAAAATCATTGTTTTCTTTCACTCCTGTGGTGTGTTAGTTGGAACAGATGCACATAACAAAAGACTGATTTTGCAAGAGAGAAAGGAACAATTTATAAATACATGCACCATGCACTATGCAGGAGAAACCACAGGAAAAAGCGACCTGAGATGGCTCAGAACTCCACTTATACCTCACCTGCTGCAAACAGGAATACATTTGTAGAGCAACATCAGAGCAAGGAAAGTGGTTTATATAGGAATAGGAAATTGTGGAAAGGGGAGACGTAGGAGGCCATGCATGGAGACGATTCGTTTGCAGAGGCCTCTGGTGCTGCCATGCCTCTGGGCTGAGCCTGGAGTTAGGTCCAGTAGAGAGAAGCATGTCCTGTTTTTAAGCAGATTCCGTCGTAGAAGCAGAAAGGTTTTCCTCTATTCCCTGCCTCTTCCTTGCATCGTTCAGCTTCAAGGAGCAGCGTGTAGCTCTGTTTTAACTTCACAGTACGCTGCTGCACTCTTCCTCTCTGGCTCCGACCCTTTCTGTATCTCTCCTATGAGGATGGCAGTGGTTTCCCAGAGCCACCTGCTCACACCAGGCTCACCTCCCACCTCCAACAGAGAAATCCTCTGCCTGCCACGTCATCCAGCCCCTGCTGTGCTGGGAACACTCACAGGTTCTGGGAACTGGGACTTGGATGTCTTTGGAAGGTTACTGTTCAGGCCACTACAGCAAACTTCAGTAAGTAAACTATCGCTTTAAAGGTCATACACTGTATTGTATTTAGAAATATTTCAGAAATTGTGATAATGTAGGTACAGCAATGTTAATTGAAATTTTCATTGGCTGAATAAGCCCTTTGTGATTTTTCAGACTAGTATTTCAAGTAATGTTGTGAGGATACTTCAAATCCAGCGATAAGCTGTTTTTAGGCAGCCTTAGTAGATGCTGTAAGCGTGCTTATTTCCCACATTATTCTTAATGAATCTGTCTTAGTTACTTTTCTCTCATTGCTGGCATAAATACTTGACACCCAAAATGAATGAAAGAAAGGTTTATTTAACTCACAGTTACTGGAGGTTTCAGTCCATACTTGTCTGGCTCCCAAGGCAGAGGGGCACATGGCAGAGAGCAGCAGTCATGGCAGCGGAACACTGACAATGCCAACAGAGGCAGTGGACTACTCAGGGCAGCAGAGCAACAGCGCGAGTCTGTCTGTCTGTCTCTCTTTAAATTGCATCAGGCTCTCTGCCTTAGCCTATCTGCCTCTGGCCACATCTATAATTCCCAGCAGTACTCAGACCCATAATTTCTTCAATACTAAAACACAGAATCCCAGTGGATCATGGATCAAGTCTCAAACTCTAGAAGTCCCCACCCCATGATTGCATGAGGCTCGGGGAGGTGGGGGAACAACTAGACATAAACCACAACATAATTGTTACTTACTAATGCTGTTTCCGAAATATTTCTACCAAGCAAATCTTAGTATTACTGAAGGCCTGATTTCCAACTAAGATAATAATTACAAGGTAGGATCAAGAAACACTGTGAATGTTTAATTTTTTTTAAACTTTCAGTAAGACACGTTTGTATTATACCACCTCAAACTATGCTCCCCCCCCACACACACACACAATACGTATAACACATGTTTCCATTGTCCTTGTTACTTGTTGAAGCAGTTCTGGAAGTCTTCTTTCTTGAGTATCTTTAGATATATTACCACAGCTGCTTCAATGTCCTGAATCAACTCAAAATGCACTTATTTATTTATATATTCTGTACAGGGCCCACAGGGTCTCACTACACAGATTGGACTTGTAGGGATCCTCCGGTTTTCAGCCTCCCAAGCACTGGAATGATAGGCTTGCACCACCATGCTCAGTCTCAGTCACCATCTCGGTGCACCCTGGGTGCAGGGCAGGCACAGCACACCAGGGATCAAACCCAGGGTCTGCCTAAGCGTGTGCTTTAGTCTGCAGAGCCATCTGGCCAACTCTTATTTATTTTTTAAGATAGGGTCTCTGTGTAGTTTTGGCTGGCCTTGAACTCACTATGCAACAAAGGCTGAGCTTGAATTCACAGAAATCCTCCTTCCTCAGCCTCTCACATGCTGGTACTATAGCTATGGGCCACCATACCTGACCTTCTTCTTAAACTGAGAATTCACTTTGTAAAAACATGCTGATGATAGTGTTTACCTCCCATGGTCACTGTGACTATGAGGAAGAGCCAGAAGTTGCACAGCACCAGCTCTGATGAACGTGGTGGGTGAGGTCATGCCACAGCGTTTTTCTGAGCCTTTCTTGCCTGTGCAGCAGCCTTTACTGTATTTTTTTTTTTTATCACGCTTGTAAAAAGCAAAGACAAAAGACTTCAGGTACTGCTCCAAAAAGCAGCAAGACCAATGGGATAACAGTTTTTACAGTGAAGAGGATTTTTTTTTTTTAAAGGAAGGATGTACAAGACATTCAGGGCCTCACTACTAGATTGAACTCATAGTGATCTGCCTGTTTACAGCCTCCCAAGAGCTGGGATCATAAAGACACACCACCACACTCAGTCTCAATGTCTACCTCAGCGCACCCTATAGGGCAGGGCCGGCACAGCAGGCCCAGGGATCATCCTCTGGCCCCTGCACCTGCTTGCAGGTGCTTTAATCCACTGAGCTATTTGGCCAGCCTTGAAGAGGAACACATTGAGGGTGATTAATAACAATGTGTCTTCTACCATGCTATATTTAAAAAAGGTAAACACATACCATAGGTTTTGACCAGTCTGTAATTGTTTCCATTTGTGACAAATGGTTAATCAGCTTATGTTTCCATATTTCTAGTAACAGTGAGGCAGGCCCTTCCTACCTAGATAGAGCATAGGCTGAAATGATATCTGCAGAGCACAGTAGTTTTGAATAGGTTGACTTGGATTTCACCATTAGTTCCACCAATTAGAGACAAAGGCTGCCTTGGTTTCAACCAACCATCTAATAGTTAATCAGTCAAGCACTAATCTGAGTGTTGTTGTGCAGGTGTTTTGTAAATGTGATAACAATCTATAGTCCATTTACTTTGAGCAAAGGAGATCACCCTAGATAATCTCAGTGGCCCTGCTGTCAGTGGGTTGAGAGGCCAGAAGAGTAGAATTAAGACTTCCCTCAGGGAAAAGAAGCCTGCCTGTGGAGCGCAGCTCCAACTCAGCCCGACAGCTGCAGCCTGCCATAGGGATTCCAGACTTGCTGAGGCAGTCCTCACAGTAGCACGAACAATTACTCACATTAGAAATTCCTTGCATGGGGAAGGGGAGAGAGTTTCCCATTTTGGTGGACCCCTGATGATATGCATAAATGACTACCTCCCTGATTTTTAATTTATTTATCTGTAAAATGGGCATACAGTACTGGCATGTAGTACAGCCTGTTAATATTATTATCATGTACTACTATTGCTGCTACTATTATTATTATTATTATTATTATTATTATAAAAAGAAGATTGCATCTGTCTTCTTTCCTCAACTTATTAGATGGTTTTCCCTCACCTGGAATTTTTACCTGTTTTTTTAGTAACTATATTTATGGACCCTAAGTCTACCTCTGCCACTAAAAGTGTTGTGCCCACTCCACAGTTCACGCAGCTGCCACTAGGAGGTTTGAGTCCAGCCATTGTGCAGTTACATTGCTCCACATGGTGGAATTTCCAAGGGCAGGTCCAGATATTCCTATCTTGGAAAGCTTCTCACAAATGGCTGTGGGTTGGTTTACGACACCTCTGCTGGGGTGGCTGGGCTGGCTGGGAAGCCTGGGACCATGGGACTCCACCTCACCTCTGTTTCATTTTCCCTTTCTGAGGTTTATACTCAGGAGTGTATTTGTGGCGAGGTAAGAGGATTCAGGTAGAAAACAACTCATTAAGGATAGGAGAAAGCATGTGTATACTTTAATCCTGTGCTTGGACTACACTTGCTGACATTCTACTGACTGAAGCAAGTAAGAGGCAAAGCCAAGAGGCAAGAACTATCCACTTGGGGGCATGCAGTGAGGAGAGGCAAATAAGGAAGCCCTTAAAGGAAACTACCAGTGCAGCTGTGAGAGTCTGTCCTACTGCCACCTCCAGTGTGCACAAGCCTCCTACCTGCAAAACACACCAGCTACCCAGAAAGGTCACCAAAAATCCCACTGAAATACAGGCCATGATATCACAATCTGCATCAGATTTAGATGTGGCTCCTCTGTTAGGAGATCTGTAAATAATAAGATAAATGCATGCACCACAGATCCTATCTTATACCCTCAAGAACTTTGACAATTGTAGCATTGCCTGTAAAAGTGTTATTATCCTCTCGAATTTTCCTCCCCAGGGCAGATCTCCACTTAGCAGTTCATATACCATTTCCCTCACACTTTCCCCCCTCAAGTAAATCACTTGGTGATGAAGGTTCAGTACTTCTGTTCAAAGTCTCTGGCAAGTGGATGCTTGACTATCTAATGATGGTCCCACCATTGTCTTTTCTCAAAATATCTTCCACTTAGTCTAGGATATTTGATGATTCCTCTCTTTTCAACTGCATTATTTGAGATGTGATACCAATTAGCAATTGTACACATAATTCAACTGAATTGTTAATAATGTAAACAATTATACATTTATATTTTGGTGCAAATATATAACGGTGTATTTGTGCAGTCAGTACAACTACTTCAAAATTGTTGGCTAAATAATCAATTGTAAGACATCACTCAAAATTGAATTGTAGAGATTGGTGGAGTATGGAAGATTTGAAAGTGACCAGCGTATATAAAATATCTGAGGCCATGTAGATGCCTGTTTTCACCTAGGTAGGGAGTTGACGTAGAAAAGAAGTCTTAGGATTTATCCCTGAAATACTCCAATATGTACCAAGTGAGAAGATATGGAATAATCTCCTAAAGAGATATAAATTATAGCAAGTAGGGTAGGGGAAAAGCAAGAGGGATAGTATCACTTTGCTCATATTAAAAAAAATACTACTCAAGAGCAGGAGTGAGTGGTTGAGTCTGATGCTGTTGGAAGTGGGAGGAAGAGCAGGACTGAGAACTGATCTTTGCTATGCACTGCTCCAAGGGGACACCAGTGACTTTTACCAAGGGAGAGGCAAAGACTTGAGAGGCATGGGTTCAAGAAAGCATGGCAGATTAAGGAATGCAAGAGATCAGGACTGGACAACGGTTAAAGGATTTTACCAGGCAGGGGTGCTAAGTAAGATGGCAGTAGCAGGAGCGTGCTATCAGGCCAAGGTACAGCTTCTGAAAATGGACTCTGCTAAAGTGCTTGAATTTAACAGGATGGGGGCAATAGACAAGGCCAATGGGAGTGTGTGAGAGGGAAGGGTATGCAAAAACGTGGTCTTTAATCAGGTGAGCAGAGACAAGAGCCAGTGCCAAGGGAAGAGGCTGGCCGGGTGAACAAAAAAGAGGTGTGTACAGGGAATGGGTACAAAGGGCCTGCACATGCCCACTGGTGTGCTGCTGGGCTGATCATTGAAGCTGCTGGGCTCTCAGTGAGGCAGCCGTTCAGCACAATGGACAGTGACCTGGGCCTATTCTTCAACAAAAAATAGAAGACATTGACTACAGCCTCCAGAGATTTCATAGTACTGTTAAAAAGCAAAAATTTCAACACATTTAATATAGACATCCGGTTCGCCCTTCATGGTAATTCTGGATCAGGCAGCACTCCTTCATAAACTGCAGGGAACTGTGAGGAGCTGAGGACAAGTGAACTTTGTAGCAAGAAGAGCTGGCAAAAGCAGCTTAGTCGTTGCAAGCTTACTTTCCATACAGGATTAAAGTGGAAAGAATTTCTTTATCAAAGTAACTTGGACTCTCTGGATTGGTCCCTGTAAACTTCTTGTGTTTTGCATAATTGACCTACTCGAATTCATCTGAATCATGTGGCACCTGGCATAAGGGACTCCATTCTTATATGGCCTGGTCTATTGAGCCTGGTGCCAAGGCTCAATCTAAAACAGCAGCCATCACCCATTTTTATTTAATGGTAGCTTTTCTTGAATTGTTAACTAGTCTATACTTGTTATTTACGCAAACATGTTTGAATTAATGTTCTCTCTATTTGTATACCCATTTCTGACATGTCTGTTTTATTTGTATTGCACTGTCCAGAACTGCTATGAGAAAGCTAAATTTTAAGTTAGAAATGTAATATTTTCATCAAATATATTCTAGGTATTAGTTATCATATAATTTTTCTTACTTCACTTCCTGATATGCTCTGTAAGTAGATCTGCAAAGAACTTTCTAGTCTTACTTCAGCTATTATATTAAATGCCCATTGAATTACTGCGCTGTAGGTGAGATCAGTGAATGGATTCTGAAAATCTAAAACATATGGAAGGGCGTGGTGGAACACAGCTGCTGAGTGCATGACAGCTGTGACCCGAGCAGAGGGACAGTACAGGACAGGAAGTGACAAAGGGATGAAGGGTGGCACATCGTATCCAAGGTTGTGCCTCCAAGACTACCCCCCAACACACATCCAGAAGTGCGCTCAACCAGCCTCCTGTGCCACAGCCTCCTGTGTGGTCCTAAGACAATGAAGTGACACAACCAAGCTTAGCCATCACAATCCTACCATGGAGGAATGTGACCAGCAAGATTGAAAGTTCATCACTGTTACGTAGGCTGTGTTCATTCTGCACAGAGCTTTCTAATCTCATAAAAAAATAAAAATATGAGTTATAGCATCCAATAAATAGTTTGATTTCCATTTATCTCCTTACCCTCTTGAAGGCATGAAAGAAATGCAAAGTTTTCTTTATACTCAGTAAAAGGTTTTCACATTTTTAATAACTAGCCTCATGTCTTCAAGAGAGAAAACATTTCAAAACATTTCATTTAAAAGAAAAAATGGGAAGAATAAATGAAGAGTAAATTAATATTGATCTGCTTCTTTTTCACAAGTCATTCTTTGAAAAAATATCAATTCCATTTTCCTCTCTTTGTCATGGTTTTCAAATTACACTTTTCATTCAGAGGTGCTCTTTCAATGAACCATGGGATTGCTTTCCCTGCACAATTTTAATGAGTACAGTTGTATTCTACCTCTTTTCCAGTGTTGATTTTAAGTTACTGACTTGAGATTTCATACCCTGGCACTGAACTCTTCTCTTTTGCATGGGACAATGCACTTAGCACCAGAGAAGATAGAACAATGCTGAGCCAGGAAGGACAGAGGGATTGGGAGCCAAAGCTGCCAGAGGCTCAGGTGTTTTTCAGAGTTCCCTGGGCCTCTGAGTAGTCAGTTGTGCTCGCTGTTTTGCTCTGAGCTTCCCTGTGAAACTACTTTTCCATTTCAAAGTGTCTGGAATATTCGTAACCCTAGATTCTGCATAGAAGCATAAGCAAAACAGGCATGTGTCCTGGAAGCCAGGATGTCCTTTCTGTTGCAGCACTTAGGATTAGAGGGAGAGGTTTCAGGGTATGGACATCTCTCCAAAATGTTCATCTGCTACATGGCGCCTGAACATGCTCAAGAGAATCTCACTATGTGTACAACAATATGATATGCAACTTGAGACGTGGGAAAGAATCCAAAGTAGGTCTTGAGCATCCTTTAGGTTTTTTTTTTTTAATTCTGCATGAGCTGGAAATTCTGCATATCAAGGATTTAGACATATGAAATGTTGCCATTTAGATTCAAGTTCCAAGTTCACCTGATTAATTCACAAGCCCACCCTTTCATCTTAGACAGACATGACACTGATTTGAAGAGCGATAGTTGCTTCTCTCATTTCAAAAATATTCCAAACCACCGAAATATACACAAAGGGGCGTCAGCAGGTGCATTCTGGTCATCTCACCTGCACTTACATTCTAAGAAGTCCTACATATTTGTATTTGAAAACCACCAGCTCAATAACAGCGTGAAAGGAATGTGGGTTTTTGATTTGGCTTTTTAGTGACACCACCTTAGGGCCAGATGCTGTGTGCTTTGCAGTGGAACAGTTCTTAGGACCACTGCTGGAAGTAAAAGGTAAAATTGCCATGAATAGGTAATTCCATCTGTACAGGGTGTCTCCATGTTCAAGGGCAGGGGCTCCAGAGACAGACCATGTGGCTTGAATTCCTGCTTCTGCTGCTACTTGCAGTGCATATGAGCCACAGAAATACAGACTCCGGTGTGTCACCCAAATTTCCTTTTGTGGCCTCCCTCTACAGTAGAAAGTAATTAGTAGAGAGTTGAAATGCAAAACTGAGGTTTTATAAAATATAAAAAACCATCTATTATTATCCCAAATTTATCTTTCTAGGGAGAAGAACAGCTCCAGTTATGGAAGGCATGAGATGACTCCCACCTCTCAACGTGCTGTCACTGCTCTTATTACTGTAAAGGAAATAAAAGGATCCCAAAGAGATGGCACAGCTGCCTCTCAGCATGGGAATGGGTGCTTTTCAGGACAATAAAGACAAGAATGGAGAACTCATTTGATTATAATCTTAGATAATGGCTTCAACCAAGAATACATTTTTGAAGCAAAAACAAAAAACCACCTGGAAGAATATAACTTGATCTATAGACAGTTCCCTAGGTTTCTAAGCTTGTATTCTTGTGTAGTGTAGAAGGTTAGAAATCCCATACTACTTTATTTAAGGTCTTACTCTGAAAATATATCACTAAGTCAGGCCTAAGTGTTTCATTTATTTTTATTTTTTGTATTGGGAATCAAACTCAGGACCTTGTCCTTGTCAGGCAGGCACTGTGATACTGATTTATATCCCTAGCCCTCCATTGAAAATATTAACCAAATTCGCTAAAATAAATGTGATAATTATGCATATCTAATATGTAACAATCAACTTAATTAAAAAATAAAATATTGACCAATAAATGTATTGACTGAACCTAGGTGAATGAAATTCAAAGGCATGCAAGATTCAAATATATCTAGCAATTCAACAACCTCACCAGTATATGGCTAGGGGTCGGGAGAAACCCTTCTATACCATTCCATGTAAATTAGAAACACACTATGGAAATTGGTATGGAGATTTCTCAAAGAACTAAAAAAAATTTCCATTCAGTTCAGCCATTTCTCTTCTAAGTATCTTCCTGAAAGAGTCAAAGGTGTTATTTTACAGTAACATATTCATATTCATTTGTATACCAACACAATACATAAGAGCTACATCTTGGAAAGAGTCTGCATGCCCATCAACAGATGGATAAGCTATGGTATTTACATACTGTAACAACACTGTATCATAAAGAAGGATATGTTTACATCATATGTAGGAAAGTGAGCTCAGCTGGAGACTATAATGTTAAGTGAAATAAGTCAGACACACAGACTTAAATACCACATGCTTTCTCTTACATTTTTTCTTTTATATTTTATATAAAAATATAAATAAAGAGAAAATATAAGATAGCTAATAGGAAGTAGGGAGATAGATTTTTCTGAATGGGAAGGGGGCCAAGATATGCAGGGAATGAGAAGGGAGGAAGGAGGGAAGGTGTAAAAAGAAGTACCTCACAGTGTATCTTACACATTATGTATAATAAGTTCGAATCAAACATATTCACTCTCTCAGCAAGTCCTACTGAATTCAGGGCTTCCCTGATAAAGACAAAATCTTCTGACCTATGGTTAAAGATCAACTAATTCAACAGGTCAATGTATTTATCATGTCACTTCATGAAACATGTTATGCATATCAAATTCTCTTCTTTCTTTCTCTCCAGCCTCCTGAAAAACACATTTCTGCACCTTCTCTCCCAGGAAGCCTATGTTGATGGGTTGATTATGCTATCTAAACATGTTTTTATACCCTCCCTTCTGAGGATGTCCTCTCGGTATATGTATTAGCCTGAGTAATCAGTTCTGTGGGATATAAAATAACACGAACTAACTTAAATTTCAGTGGCTAAACCCAACAAACACATCTTTCTTGCTCATGCCATGAGCCAATGAGGAGTCAGTCCTATCCATCCTGTATCATCAGGACATGAAGTCCCCACAGTTGTCTCAAAGAGCAAATTAGGCACAAGGCAAACTCCCATGCTGACCCAGTTTGGATGTGGATGTAACATCACTTTTGTCCACATTTACTCAGCATGTATCCCTCACAGGGTCTGATCTCAATTTAACCACAGAATATCTGCCCAAGAACAAGAAAAGTGGGCGGACATTGAATACTTTAGTTATATGTTTCTGCTTAGCAAATAAAAAGGATGGCCTACAACTGTGTTTTACTGGGGCAGTGGGGCAGGTTTCCAAGAGAAAGAAGAAAATATCTATAGGTGGCTTTTGTGAGAGTTGGGGTTTGTTAAGGCTAGCAGGCACAATGGGAAAACAGGGTTAATTCTAGCTTACCACCAAAGGAGCTTCCACATCACCTCCTAGCCAAATCTGACAGGAGATATGTGCAGGTCAGTAGCATCCACTATCACTGAAAATCCATGAGAGGTATCCCAAGTGGCAAAGTCATCCAGCAGCCTTAGTGGCAGCCAGTAAAATATATATGTACTGCTCACTAATTGATTGTGCAACTGGAGCTTCTGGCCAATAAAATAGAGTGCTCAGCTATGCTCTAAGTTACTACACAAAAGGACTATAGATTAGATTATAGATCAATAGATTAGATGTGACATCATTAACTCTCTTTGTTTCATTGCATGACCAAGATCATCCAGAATGCATACCAGACTGCCATCCGTAGGGAGTACAGCTATTCTGCTGTTTTCACACCCACTAATTCTAGTAAGACAGAGCTCAAAGGCTTGCCTAGTCCTCTTCTGTGAAAGTGTGTGTGCTCTACAAGCTCAACCAGGTGAAAATCCAATGTGATTTCATACATAAGAGAATTTATTTTCCCATTACTGCTTAGAGCTGTTAGGTTTATTTTCTGAAAAGTTAACTCAGTACTTACCGTAAGTCCCAGGTTAAACAAGCAATCTTAACTAGTTTTAGGCCAAGCCACTAGAAATGTTAGCATTCAAGTCTAGTGAATTTCTAGACAGTAAAGGAATACAAGAGTCTGATAGTTTATCTAAGAAGAGGACTATAGAATCATTTTGTAGAGTGTACTTGAAATCAAACGTCACTATGTGTTTTCATGTTGCCTTTCCTGCTTTCGTTATGAAGAACAAGCACATCTCCCTTGGCTTCTCCAGGCTCCATGTCCTTAATCAGCATCCTGAAGCCCTTTGCCCTCACTGCATCTCACACAACGTGTATCCCAGCTGTGGCTGCAATGACTGGAGAACGACAGGAAGTACGGTGAGTAGTAAGGAACATCTTGGGGAACAATAGTGGCATATACCCGATCACTTCTCTTTCCCTTTTCGTCAGCGCTGCTGCCAAAAGCAGATGAAGCACTTCCACCGCAGGGTTTGCTTTGGGAGGAAATCTGAATCTCCATGTAACTGCACTGCCAGAATCTATTGGCTTCCAGGTAGATAAATGTGTAAGGCATCTCCCTTATGGCCTCTTGTCCATCCCAAGTGGCTTAGAGAATAAAAACGTTGTCCAGCCTCAAGATTCACTCCTGTTCCTCCACCTAAGCCTCTCAACTGTATCTTCTATATTGCTGGTAGAAGTTGTTATTAGTATGTTAATTCATTCATTCAACACATTTTTATTGTAAATCTGTAAGGAGACATGATGAAGAGTTTAAAAAGAAGGCTCCGAAGTCAGATAGATATCCTTGTGTCCCAGTTCTGATATTATCTCTCAGTATTTTCAGCTGCAAAATAAAACAGTTCCTGCCTTTATACCAGCAGTTCTCACTTCCTGAGGAGCTCCTCTAAAAAGCCCAGCAGATAACTGAGTCACCTCCTTCAGGACCTTAATCATATCTCATCTGACACTAACCCCATGGCTCAATCCTTCCTCCCCAGACCTCTTCCCTTTTTTTTTTTTTTTTCTGTAACACTGACGACATTGGAACATATCATCTACATCACTTTCTTCTTTTCTCTGTTGCCCACAGTCTCCGTCCCCCCTGCGAGAGTGCATTATGTACCTCAAGCACATAAACAGTCGGTGGCCCACAGCAATGACTTTGTCATATAACAATGACTTATCATCTGAAAAGAGATGCATAGAATGAGTTCATTTACAGAAACACGATCTTTTTGGTCACTGAAATACTAAAAGGTTCACTCAAAAAATAGAAGTAAAAATTTACACTGTGTGTTACTAATGGAGTACCCAGCAATCATCATAGATAGATATAACTAAGTGGACCAAAGTTATGATACTAGTGAGCACTAGAGTCCTGGGCTTACAGTTGGGTTCTACAGACTGATTTTTTTCTACCACATGATCGAGTAGGAGAAGAAAAAAATTTTCAGTTTTTCATCTTCACTTTTTTTCCTACTTTCAATCAACAGATTGAAAAAGGAATTCAAGAAGGAAGTTAAGCCGGGCGTGGTGGCTCACGCCTGTAATCCCAGCACTTGGGAGGCTGAGGCAGGAGGATTGGTGCGAGTTCGAGACCAGCCTGGGCTACAAAAGTGAGCGCAGGACCAGCCTCAACTGCATAGCGAGACCCTGTCTCAAAAAAAAAAAAAAAAGAAGGAAGTTAAGTATAAATTTCCATCATGACCAACATAGGAAAAAACCCTAAAATTGAGCTATAAAACTCCCAGCAGTTAGTCCTGTTAGCTGTAGACTGGAAGAGTTTTCTCTCCATGACATTTTCCTCCACAATTTGTATGGAAGACAGATAGATAATCAATAATGGCGAAAGTGCTAGCTTGCAGGAAGCCAGATGGAATGTGACTGCCTGTGTTTCCTTAGCTGCATATTGTTTCATGCAAAAGCTCAACACCAACAATCTTGGCCCCTTCTTTGCCTCTTCTTCTGCACCTCAAAGCTGATACTCTGAGAAATGACTGATAGGTGTACATCTTTGATCAAGTGGAGTTCTGCTAGGAAATTATTTTCTCTGGAATTTTTCTTGAGAATTGGAGATAATCTTTCAGCACTTAAGGAGCTCTGGCATCTGTTCTGTATTCCTAGCAACAGTGATAGATAGACTCCCTGAAATTTAATCTAGAATAAATGTATCATAATTATAATCAAGAGGAGAGGAAGCAACGTGCCCTACTTTCTTATTCCATAGTGCTCTTACTCCATTGGGCTACTCTAACAAAGTTCAATAAACTGGCTTATAAACAGCACAGTTCATTTCTCAAAGACCTGGAGGCTGAAAATTAAGATCTAAGCACTGGAAGAGATTACTCTCTGCTTCCTAGGCAGCTTCTCACTGTATCCTCACATGACAGAAAAGTCAAGTGCCGAATCCTGCTCAGTTGATAACTGCCTCAAAGCACCAACGTAGAGATGTTTATTACAGGATGTTCTTATAAATGTGCTATTTTAATATTATTAGTCTCTCATTATGCCTAATGTAAAAATTGTATTTTATTTTAGGTATATAAATAGGGAAACATTATATATTATATATAATTAAACATAATATAATAGTAAGTTTTCCCTATTTATATACATTTGTACATCAGTATTACCCACAGTTTTAGTATCTACTAGTTATCCTGGAACATAGCCACTTCGTTCTTTTTTTTTTTTTTTTGTGGTACCAGGGATCGAACTCAAGACCCTGCACTTGCCAAGCAGGAGCTTATTCTACTGAGCTATCTCCCAGGCATACCCACTTCGAATAAGGAAAGAGTTCTGTAGTTATTTTCAATTAGAATAGGAATCAGTGAGCTTCATAAAAATAGATGCAGAAAGAAAATGAAAAGGTTTTCATTCATTTTGTAGAATGAGAAGCATGTTTTGGAAGATATGAAAGCCATTCATTGTCCACACTTAGCTTATCTGTGCTCCTCCCCTCTCTGCCTCCTTTCCGGAGGAGCCCTCCATCAGGCTCCCTTATATGTTGGTACGTACCTTTATGACATCATGCCATGCTGAAGTGTCACTGGTTTGTCTGTTTGCCCTTACTGGAGGATGATGTGCGCTTTTGCATATATTTATTTCACAGTTACTTATTGAGTACTTCTGAGTAGTTAGTTTTCTGTCTCCAGGGTGAATGGCGCTGGGAATGAGTTCATGAGTCCAGCGCATCAGATCACAGCCAGGGAACATCAGCCCCCAAGACTGCCTTGTTCTCAGAGTTGTTACCTTGCAAATGTGATGTGACACTGGGTGATATAAGCTGGTAGGTTATCTTTTGTACTTCATGAAAATGGATCAGTACAGAAGGAAGCCCAGAGAAAGTGTTCTGGCAGCTGCATGTGAGGCTCTGGACAGAGTGGGGCTTGAATGTCTACTTCTAGATTTTTCAGGTGCCTAACTTGGTAAGTGACCTTATATCTGCCTAAGTCCACTGGAATTGCCATTACATGAGGACTAATCTTTTTTCATATCAGACACTGATGAGTATGCAGAGATGTCAACACATTTCTGTCTGGACAACAGAAACCCTTGTTCTGGACCATGCAGTATAGGAAGGGACACATATCACAAACACACAAAAAAAGCAAGTGGCTAAGAGTCTCAGTCCCGTAGGACCGGCACCTCCCATGGACTCAGTGACCTATAACCCTGAACCGTCACTCTCACGACCACCTTCTCCAGGTCCCGGGAAGTACACTTGACATTTACTGCCTTCCATCCCGAGAACCAGAGATGGTTGTGAGCTGCTGAGTAGGATGTCAGTAGTGACACCACTGCTAGTGTCACAGAGACTGCAGAGCACAGGGAGGTTGCCCTGTCAGTCCTTGCTCCAGGACAGCACAAATGTGATCAGCCTTTGTGTTTTAGTAGTACCATGTGATCTCTTCTTCTCCCTGCCTTGAATATCTAGTTCCAAAAACATTCATTACTTAGCACACTTGCAACAGCTGAGAATGGTAGCTGAGAAGGATTTTGTGATATTAAACAATATGTATATTTAAAAACATGTCTTATAGAACCAAATGTAAGCTGTGTGGGAGTTTATATTAATTCTTTACATTGTGGCTTCATAGATCTTGAATACCAGAATTCAAAATATTGTGTAAAAATACTTAACAGCCTATACTTAAAATTTCAAAGCAGACATTAAATTTCAGGTTTTAAATTCTATTTAAAAATATGTACTTATTAATAATATTTTGCAACTTTTAATGGAATTATTATCTTGTAAAAATCATTTGCTATGCTTACTTTACATGTAAATTTACATTTTCCATTATTAGAGAATATGTTAATGATAACTTATACTTACTTTTCTTATTTTTCTTAAAGACACATTTATTCAGTACCATGATCAGACTATTACATTAAGCAATCAACAGCATGGGTGCAAAAAAAGGTCTACATTAAAACCCTTTGCTGGAATGCTTCGTGCTTACCACAAAACAGAAGCTGAAATAACCTGTTATACAATTAGTCACAACACAGTCCTCAAGCTTTATGCCCATACACATGAGTATTGTCTAAAACATGTCTTCTTTGTAGCAGCTGGGCCCTACCACCACCGTGTACTTTTCATATTTCTTCTTCTTTAATAGTAAAACAGATTATTTAAAAATAGTGTTTGCAATAATATAATCATTGATTCGAGTCGGGTGTGGTGGCTCACGCCTGTAATCCCAGCACTTGGGAGGCTGAGACAGGAGGATTGATGTGAGTTCGAGACCATCCTGGGCTACCAAAGTGAGCTCAAGGCCAGCCTGAACTGCATAGCGAGACCCTGTCTCAAAAAGACAAAAAAAAAAAAATCAGTGATGCTGCTCAAATGAAGTCTAGAAAATAAACTTAATGGAATAATTGCACCATAATTTATGAATTATTTGTCTTTATTATTCATCCAGCAGCACCAACTTATTGACAGAAAGCATGAACATATGTAAAATATAATTAAATCCAGTCATCTGTGATAGCTGCTTTCTGTCATAGAGAGACATAACTTAAGATACATTAATCTCTCATTATTACAGAAATATATTTGCAAAATAAAGAATAGCACACAGTTTACTTAAAGATGTAATAATTTAATACATGACTTTTTAATGTTTATATGAATGGATATAGGCTTCTGTTTGGGTTCTACCCTGATGCATAAATATTAGAAGTTTTTAAAAGTATAAGACAAAGTCTCCAGCTGACAAGTTAATGCCTTCATATGGTCTACTGGACAGCCTGTGACAGAAATGTGTGACCATGGCATTAGAGCCCATGGAAGGACGGGGACTACAGCCTATTTGCATTCGTATCTCTAATACAAACACTTGGGAAATAAATAAATGAACATATGCAGGCATACATGAGGTATTTATGAAAATAAATACTATGAATATCAGAAAAATAGTTACTAGGAACACCACGAAAGCTTATAAATGATCACAGTAATACACAGTGGCAGGCACTTACATTTACATGCTCATTACACAAAATATTTATGAAAACAATTATGAGTTCTGAGTTTCCAGGGCTTGTTTATTAAAAAAAAAAAAAAAAAAAAAAAAAAACAACTCAATAGATTGTCAAGGCCATATTGAAATAGCATCAGAAAGAACTAGAATTGTGGAGAGGAATGCTAGCTAAAATATTCTATCACCCTATGCAGGCACTCTTAAGTGAGTTTCATGGCTTGAGATCAAATGTCATTTTTCACAAGAGCCTTTTCAGCAAATTCCTTTGCCGTAAGTGAAGCAGAAGCATTTCCACAAATTTGTCTGAGAAGCAGTAATGGTTTCCTAGCTCTTTAAAATAGTATTGATTTTTAGTATAGTTTCTCATTCCTTTGCAAATAGGACTGGTCTTATATTTCCTTTTCCTTCTATAAGAAGTAACAGCATTTGAAAAATCAGGTATTTCTATCTTTGGACTGACAAGATAAACATAGAATAACTGTGTAAATAACAGACTCCACAAAATATCAATGAAATGATATTGTCTAAAAGGTCGTTGAGTTGGTGCTTGTACCAGTTATCACACAACCTAGTTTAGATTCTTTGAGAAGAAGCTCAGTTCAGAGGAAGTGTGTATATGTGCGCACATGTGTCTGCACCCAGTATTTGTGTGTACATTTGTGTTGTGGATAAGCTTCAGTCCTGGGTGTACTTTAGATTCACCTGTGGAGCACTTAACAATAACAACAACATGTCTAAAACCTCAAAAGTAAAGAGATAAGGACTATAGCATTAGTGATACAGGAATTATCAGCTGCAACTTTTTTTTACCCATGTGAGACTCTAAACAGGCATTTAGATACCTGTCTGCCTTCAGATTGTATCTGGTGATTTTCTTACCAGGTACATAGAATGACCAATGTTCCAAAGGTGTCCCATCCAGGCAGCATGTAGAGGGAGCAGATGTACTCTAGGACAGGCTATACTCAGTCAGTAACTGAAGATTAGAAGTGTTTACTACAGCTCAGAAACCCTGCCTGACCTTTGAACCACCAGAGAATGTTCTTAACAAACAAACAGACAAAAAAAAAAAAAATTGACATGCTTGGGTGTTAATATAAGGGCTTATTTCTGTAATGAATTTTGCGTGAAATCTTTAATGTTGAGGGGACCAAGGTGCAATAGGAGTTATCCTACCTTTGTGGAGGGAACTACTAGATTACCTAGGCAGATGTCACAAAGAAAGTGATGGGGAGTTTTTAGCATGAAGGGCTTTTCAAATGTATCAACAGCTTAACAGGTTTAATCTTTGCAACCAAGTTTCAGGTTGAGGAAGTCAGAGGATTTCTTCAGAGAAAATAGTGATACTGGTAAAAACCCCTCCCCTCAATCTCAAGCGATGGAGAAAGCTTCCCTTCCAGCATAGTGATGGAACTTCAAGGAGAATCTTGGGGCCCCTGATATGCGCCCTGGGCTGAGTGAGCAAGTATAAATCTATAACACAGGAGCACCCAAGGCCAGCCAGAGAATTCTTACGGTTTAGGGCATAGACAAAAGGCCAATCTGAATGTGGGATGTGCTCCAAAGGATCATAAAAATGTCTGCCCTCCCAGAGTTGATTGAGGCAAAGTATGTGAGAACTAGATACACTGCAGTTGGAATTATCTTATGAGAATGTGCCAAAGACAGTTTCTGTACAGACACAAGGCTGCCTCAAAGAAAACAAATAGGGTTTAAAAAGCCAGAAGTTCTTGAACTTCTGACCCAGAAGTTCAAGAGAGAAGGTTGTCAGTTTGGAGAGAGAATAATTCCAACACTTAGGAAACTTCATATGAGAAGTTGCATGCTATGTGCTGCTTCTTCTCGAATCACTCTCACAACCTAAAAGTAATGCTTAACATGGGTGCCCCAGGACACAACCAAGTGGACACAAACAAATTAATCACTACAGTAATCATCTCTGATCATGTGGTTACTTGATTTTCCATGGCCATGCATTTGAAATCTACTACAGCCTAGTCATGTGCTAAGCACTCACTCGGAATGATGACTAATTCTCTGAGGGAGAGGGTCTGACCTCCCTCCAAAATGCAGTGCTTGTGCTGTGCATATCCTGTGGGGGCTTTCTAAAGATTCTGTCCTCTGTTCTACCTAGGTTGTGGGTAGTGAAATGACATATTCTCCAGAGGTAGTTTGAACCTGTTTTTGATCCCTCTCTTTTTGAGAGGACCGACTCAATGCCTATGGTCTTCTGAGTTATCTTGCAAATTTTTTGGAGTATTCAGAGAGAGAAGTCTTGTATCCATAATCCGAAAAGACCCACTGAAAACGGTGAGATTAGTAACTCGTGGGTAGAGGAAAAACAAGATGGAATGCTGCTGGTCTCTGCGAGGCAGTGCCTACCCAGGCATCCATTCTGCTGGATCCAGAGGTACTGCTTCTAAGTCGTGCAGGCTTTGTTTCTCAAACTATGACATGTATGTGTCTTAGGAAGGTAATCAGAGTCCTTGCCATCTGCTACTTCCCAGATTTTATTAACATGATATGAACAATAAAAATTGGCCAGCTGTTATGCAGAATGTCTAGCTGATCAAAGAACTTTAGGGTTTGTATTATGGCAGAAAACATGAATTAATACCACCTTGTTGAATTCTGTGACCATTCGTTGCTGTCTATTCAATACATATTGAAGAAAACAGGTGCCTAATAAGAGAGTATCCTTTACGTACAAGAGTAGTTCACCCCTGCGTTTCAGCCAGAATGTCAGCTTTACTCCTGAATCATTTGAGGGAGCAGAGATTTTAGAGGCTTCTCAGCTTTTCTCATAATCATTGTCCTTCTTCAATGGGTTACTGATGAATGTAAAGGCTCTGCCAGATACTAAGTATCTCCTTTCAACGTGCGCACTCAGAGGAGTAGGAAATGGTGGTGGGGTGTGTCTAGGAACCCACTGCCCTTACTATGTGATGATACCTGCTAGGGTCAGGGTCCTGTCTATCATTCTTCCCTATTCCTGTTCTGTGTGGAGAAGCAAAGCAGAGGGCCTAGCGGGGACCAAGGAAGTTGCCATGGAAGGTCACTATGAGGAAGGTGGATAAGTATCACCTGGAACACCCCTCGGGAAGACTCCCCTTATTTGAGAGGTAAGAGGAGTTCGCTCCTCTCACAGTGGACAGGGAGGCACTGCTGAAGGATGAGAGTTCAGGATTCTCATGAGGGTCTATGTGAAATTCAGCCTTCTCATTCTTGGGGTTCTGACCCCGTGAAGTCCTAGATTGTTTTAGGAGATCTGTGGAACTGAAAGTTAAACCTTATTAGTAACTTTACTATTCTGACCATCATATCCCAGATTGTTTTAGGAGATCTGTGGAACTGAAAGTTAAACCTTATTAGTAACTTTACTATTCTGACCATCACATCCCAGATCTAATTTTCTCCCTGAGCTACTCTCTATCTATAATAAATGATTTTCACTTTCAATCCTGCCATAAAATCTGTTCAGCGTTTACATCTCGCCCTGGAATATTGCAGCCTGCTATGTTCTCTAATAACTAACATCACTATGTATCGCAGATGCTCAGGGGATGCATGAGGAGGTCATCCTCTTTGTGACCAATCCTATCCCATCACTGATGAGGTTCTTAGTAATTGTGATGCCCCAGCCTGCCAGGGTTTATCACTCTCTCACACCCAGCAGTAATCTCTTCGTTGTCCACTGTGTAATTCATTTATAAAGCCCGATCTTGAGAATCTGCTCCTCTGCATGACTTTTAGCATCAGTTGCCCTGGTCTGAATGTCCCCAGAAGAAGACAGTGGGGTTCGGATTCAGCACCATGCAGCTGATTTGGAGGTGCAGAGAACACTGGTGTGTGGGTGGGAAGGAGAAGAGAAGGCAGCTGAGACACCATACACTTTGCAGACATTTCCATCATGGGATCTGCAACTTCATTCCATGAAGGGACTGGAAAACCTAGGAAATGGTACAAACACACACGTTTGATTTAGCCTATGTTTGGAATAAGCAAGCTGAGGCATTTGTTTACAAGCTACCACTGATCACCAGCTTGAGCATCTGCTTTTCCTCTTCTGTTCTGATAATGTAAGAGTGGGGCAAAGATTGTCTAGATTCCTGTATAGAGTACCCAAGCATGCACATGCAGACACTGAAAGTTAGTCTAAACTCATCAGTTTAGTAAGAGATATATAGGGGACTCTGAAACATCTACTATACCTAGTGAGGCTGATAGTAAACTCGGGAAAGAAAGAGATGGTTTCACGAGCAATGAAAGAAATATTTTTTTATGTATTAAGTTTGAGGTACCTCTAGTTTATAACAGGGGATTGATCTGTAAAAACACTTAGGCATTTGTGTTTGAATCATAGGAAGGAAAAATAAATCTTGGAGTGAGGTAGGGATATTTAGAAAGTATCATAATAGAAAACACTTGATACTGAAAGAGAATGGTCAGTTTGAAAAGGGCAGAGGACAAAACACTGAGCATTCTATCTATGGAGAGATGAAGAAGATGCCAAAGAAAAGAAAGAAGGAAGGGAAAAGAAAGAAGAAAACTGTAAGAAAGGAGAAGGGGAGAAGTTAAAAATGTGTAAAGAATAGATTGGAAGTTGGAGGAAATTAGGAAAATAGATCATAAGTCAAATCCAATGTTATACACATGAATCCAGAGTTATGTGAATCTTTCTGACCAGAGTTATTGCCTGTTTCCATAGTTAAGTATGCCAAAAAGCAACTTGGTAGATAACTTTTTTTCTGCTTTTCACTGTCTGCACTCTCTGAATCTGTTCGGTTGTAATAAAACTTTGTAAGTTCTTTGCGATACACCAATGTCATTCTTTACTGCTTTATTTTTTATATTTTTATTTCATTTAATAAGAAATAACAATGTGACCATTTCAAACATACATTACTAGTACATTTCTAGTATTTGGTACAGTGCATATTGTTGCCCTTCTAGGAGTTATACAGGACACAGGGTGTAGAAGCGATAATATTTCTAACCATTATTGATACAAAAAAATCTCTTCTCATTGAACTAAGAGAAAGTAGTTGTATACAAAATCTAATGTTCCATAGTTGCAGTAAGTTACTGGCAAAACTAGCTTGGAAGCTGTTGATCTACGACTTTTACAGCTCAGCATACTAATCTAGCTTTAAGATTTATGCCTCACAGTTAAACTTTTCAGTTGGGTAGTTAAGGGCAAGTTAAAGCAAGACCTGTGTAACAAAACATGTAACTTATGTATCTCCCAAGGTCAGTCAAATCCCCTCAGTATTTACTTTGTAGAACTGTTGTCAGTGTCAGCCATCTGGATGAGTCATGGCCATTGCTTGACTAATCTGTTCTCTGTGAAAGCATGAGAGAATATTTTCTCTCTAGGTGACTCTCCTGATGTATACTATATATCTTTAATCCCTTTCCTCTGTAGCCCCATAATCTCCTTGAACAGAAAATTTGGGAAACCACTGAGTTATAGGATGTCATAGCACAGGTTCTCTTACGTCTTGAGTCCTCACTGACCTTGAGGGCTAGGGACAAAGTATTGACAATCCTCGTAGCCCTTCTTTTTCTCCAATTTTTGGCCTATAAACTTATATTCTTAACCATCCAGAAGAAAAGTTTAGTGATAGTAGTACTCTATAAACTAAGTATTTGAGCTTAACATCACTGTCTTTCTCAGTATCAAACACGTTAGACTTAACTTGGAATTGGTATTATCTATCAATCATTGATATTCTAATAAATATTTATAGAATGTGATAAAAGCAGTTGCACATTTTTGCACAGGAATTTAGAAATCTAATCATATACAAAATTGTAGCCTGTCAATGCTTTGAGATTTTTCCTAGTCTCTTACTCTCATTTGATATCATTTTTATTTTCTTATAAGCCAACCATTTACTTCAGAGAGAGTATAGCAATAACTAAAATTACATTAGAAGCAGCACACATCTAAAAGACCAGAATGACAAGCATTCCATTTCTAGTTTTACTGTTACACATTGCTATCCTCAGTGTGATAAACCTTCTGGAGGCTCTTAGGACTGCTACCTAATTCATCCTGTGCATGGTTTTACTCCTGCCATGCTTCCTATGTTTTCTGCTTGCAGTCACTTCGTTGTTTAACCTTTTAGTCTTTTATTTCCATTCAGCTGTGTTATACCTTTCTATTTTTATTTCTTCTTTTCCATTCTCACACTAGGGAGACTATATGATATTTACACTTGTAGATCTGGTTTATTTCACTTATGAGTATATGGGTTAGAGTTAGAGTAAGATACATTCACTTATATATGAAGTCCTCCAGTTTATCATTCTTTATAGCTGAGTACTATTCCATTGTATAAAAACAGCACATCTTTTCCAACCATTCTTCAGATGATGGGCATTTTGGTTGTTTCCAAGATTTGGTTATCACAAAGTGTGCTGCTATAAACATAAGTGTACAGATATCACTATGATATGTTTTCAGTTCTTTTGGGAAAATTCCCAGTAGGGGGACAGCTGAAATGAATGGGATTTCAGAGTACTGTAGTTTTCATTGAACAGATCCTTTAATTCTTTAGTTAGGATAATTCCAGTCTTAGCTACTTTTTAACTTACTGCTCAGAAAAATACCTGACACTAAAGATGAAGGAAGGAAAGGTATATTTAGCCCACAGTTACTGGAGGTTTCAGTCCATATTTAGCTGGCCCAAGGCTGAGTGGAACAGAGCAGAGAGCATCCAATTCATGGC
>PVJA010009151.1:0-23528 GCA_004027025.1 Myocastor coypus | reverse complement strand
TTCTAAGTAGATTTCATGCCATCTGCAAAAAAATGGTAGTTTAACTTCTTCACCTATTCTTTTCCTTTTATTTCTCTCTCTTGTGTAATGGCTGCAGCTAATAATTCCAGAACTATATTGAATATGAGTGGTGATAGAGGACATCCTTGCCTTGTACCAGATCTGAGAGTAAAAGACTCAGTTTTTCCCCATTATGTTAGCTGTTGGATTGTTGTAGATGGCTTTTATCAGGTTGAGGTAGAGGCCCTCTATTCCAATTATCTTTAGAACTTTGAACATGAATAAGTCTTGGCCTTTGTCAAAAGCCTTTTCAGCATCAATTGAGACAATCATGTGATTTTTGGCCTTGGCTCTATTGATACAATGTATTACATTTATAGATTTGTGTGTATTGAACCATCCTTGCATCCCTGGGATGACTCCTACCTGATCATTGTGTATAATCTTCTTGATAATTTGCTGCATTCTATTGGCGAGGATTTCACTGAAGGTTTTGGCATCTATGTTCATCAGAAAAATTGGCTTGTTCTCTTTTTTAGTTGCATTTCTCTCTGGTTTTGGTATCAATGTAATACTTGCCTCTAGGAATAATTTCAAGAGGATTGTTTTCTTTTAAATTTCAATGAAGAGTTTGAGGAGTATTGGGATTATGTCTTCTGTAAATTTCTTGTAGATTTCAGTGGTGAATCCATCAGGTCCTGGACTTTTCTTTGTTGGTAGGCTTTTTATTACATTTTGTATTTCATTGACTGTTACTGGGTTATTGAGACTTCTTATATCTTCTTCATTCAGTTTTGATAGTTTGTATCTTTCTAGGAATCTGTTCATTTCATCTGTGTTTTCAGTTCTGTGAGCATAAAGATTTTCAAAGTAGCAATTAATGATTCTCTGAATCTCTGCTGTGTCTGTAGTAATTTCACCCTTTGCATTCCTTATTGCTTGAATTTGAGTTTTTCTTTCCTCTTTTTGATAAGGTTAACTAGGGGCTTATCAATTTTATTTTATTTTTCAAAGAACCAGTTTTCTGATTCATTAATTCTTTGGTTTTTTTTTTTTTTTTTTTTTTTTTTTTTTTTTTTTTTTTTTTTTTTTTTTTTTTTTTTTTTTTTTTTTTTTTTTTTTTTTTTTTTTTTTTTTTTTTTTTTTTTTTTTTTTTTTTTTTTTTTTTTTTTTTTTTTTTTTTTTTTTTTTTTTTTTTTGTCTCGATTGAGTTAACTTCTGCTCTAATCTTTATAATTTCCTCCCACCTTTGGGCTTTTGGTTTCATTTTCTCTTCATTTTCTACTTGGTTTAGGTGCTTTATCAGAGTATTTATTTTTTCCCATTCTGTTTTCTTAATGTGTTAGTTCAGAGCTATAAATTTCTCTCTAAGAACTGCTTTTTGTTGCATCCCATAAATTCTGGTAGGTTGTGCTTGAATTTTCATTAAATTTTAGATATTGTTTAATTTCACCTGTAACCCACTGGTTGCTGAGCAGGGTGTTGCTTAATTTCCATGTATTTCTGGGGACCATGTGCTTTCTTTTGTCATTTATTTCCAGTTTCATTGCACTGTGGTCAGATAACATGCATGGGATAATTTCTGTTTTCTTGCATATACATAAGCATAACCTGTGCACTAGTATGTGATCTGTTTTAGAAAATGTCCCATGTGCAGCTAAGAGAAATGTATATTCAGAAGTAGTTGGGTGAAACACCCTGTGTATATCCACCAAGTTCTGGTTCAGTTCTTCTACTTCTTTGCTAATTTTTTGTCTGCTTGACCTATCTTTTTGGGATAAAGGGGTGTTAAGGTCTCCTGTTAAGACTGTGGTATTGGATAGTAGATTTATCCTGTCCATTAAGACTTGTCTTATATAATTTGGTGCTCCCTTGTTGGATGCATATATATTTATGAGTGTTATCTCTTTGTCTTGAATTTTTCCCCTAATCAATATGTAGTGGCCTTCTTTATTTTGTTTGATCAATCTTGGTTTGTTTTCTTTTTGCAGGACTGGGGTTTGAACTCACAACCTTGCACTTTCCAGGTTGGCACTTGTGCCACGGAGCTATCTCCCCAGCACCCTCTTGATTTAAAGCTTAGACTGTCTACAAACAGGATTGCTACCCTTGCTTTTTTTTTTTTTTTTTTTTTTTTTTTTTTTTTTTTTTTTTTTTTTTTTTTTTTTTTTTTGAGGTGCTGGGGCCACTCTGCCAGTCTATTTCTTTTAGTTAGAGAACTGAGTCCATTTATGTTGATGGTTGTAATTGAAATGTGTTGACTTATGATTGAAATGTGTTTTACTTACTGTTTACCACCTTTTCTCCTGTGTTTAATTCGTTGCCCTATTTACTAGGTTCCTTCTGTTCTCATATGTGCTGTTTGGGTCATTTTCGTCCCTCCCTAAAATATTTTTTAGTAGTCAATGTTGGGTTGGCTTTGACATCATGAAATTCTTTAGTTGTTCCTTGTCATGGAAGTATTTCACTTCTCCCTCATACTTGAATGAGTTTTGCAAGGCATAGCAGTTTGAGCTGGAATTTGTTTTCATGGAGATGTTGAAGCACTCTCCTCTATTCTTTTCTTGACTTCAGCAAACCTTATTCTATAGGTTTTCTTTTAAATGTAATCTGTTTCTTTTCTCTAGTTGCTTTCAGTATATTATTCTTTTGCTGAATTTCTAGAATCTTGACTATTATATGTCTGGGTGTGTTGACGTTATTTGTTCTGTATGGTTCAGTTCACTGAATGTCTGATCGTTTTCTCATATTCGGGAAGTTTTCTGCTATTACTTCTGCCCATATTCTTTTGAGATCCTTTGCATTCATTCTTTCTTTCTCATTGATTCCTATTAATCACACATTGTTCATTTTTGTATCATCTTGCAGAGGTTGAATTATTTTTCCAGTATCCTAGTTGTTTTTAGGAGACCCTTTCTTACATTTTCACTAGCTGCAATTGTGTCTTCAAGATCTGAAACTCTATCTTCACTTTTGTTCATACAGTGTTGCCAACGTGTGATTGAAATTTTATTTTCTTGTATATCTCTTTGAAACTGTTTCCTGGAATCTATTTCTTTCCTATATTGCTAATTCAGGGAATCCATCATTTTTCTATTCACCTCTAATTTTTTTATCAGTGTCTTCTTTGGTAGCATTTAAGTCTTTAATTGTAGTTATCCTTTCTTTCTGTATTTCAGAGATTATTTCTGCTCTTATATCCTCTCTACATTTCTGAAGTTGTTTACCTACTTTAGATGCTATTAATTTTGAAATGTGTTTTTTACTTCAGAGGTTATTTCTGGTCTGGTTTCCTCTATCCTTTTCTGTAGTTGTTTTGCTATTTCAGATTCTATTAATTCATGCATTTCTATTTTTATTTGAGATGTTATCTCTGATCTAAGTTCCTCTATACATTTCTGCACTTGTCTGTCTACCTCAGATGCTAACAATTCAGAGATTTAGGCTGCATGATCCCCCCCCCCTCCCATGGCAGTGTCTCCTGTATTTGCTCTGGGTGGATTCGGGACCTGAGATTGCATATTGTTCCTTCTCTTTGTCTTTTTGTATGACCTCCACACTTTGGTGAAGTTACACAGTTAGCACCTATTGAAATTCGGGTTCGGATCCACCAATCTTGATCCTGTCCTGATGTGCCTGGCTGGGTCTGGCTGCTGTGCTCAGCTTCTTCCTGCTGTACCTGAGCACAAGCCCTGTCAGGCAGGGTGGGCAGGTGGTTGCTGCTTTTCGGTGGCTGATGGTGTTTAGGGTGCATGCTGTGGAAAGGTCCTACCTGGACCCAAGCCCTGTCGGTCAGTGCAGGTGGGCGGGGGCAGAGTTCAGGTGGTTGGCAGTGTCTGGGCGCATGCCACGGAGAGATCCTACCTAGGCACGTGCCCTGTCAGTCAGCATCGGTGAGTGGAGGTGGATTTCCGGTGGCTGGTGGTTCAGGGGACACACCCTGCAGAGAGGTCCTACCTGGGTGCAGGCCCGGTCCTCATTCTTTACTGCTTTAACTACTACTCATCACCATTTGAAAATAGTTCTTTGCTACAAAGGAGAGCAGAAGAGACAATAACTAGCCATTTTTATCCTTACTACCTCCGCTGAAAAGTCAGTTTCTCAGGGAAGGAAGCTTTAGGCCAGACATGATGACAGTTTAGAAAGTGCTTGGTAAGTTAACAAGTAGTTGTGTCAGAAGAAGCACAGTGAAAAGGAAGGGAAAACCTCTGTCCAGATGAAATGTCTCTTGCAGGGACAATGAATTCCTGCCTATTCCTTAGTGGTGGTGGCCTGATATAATTATCTCATGCTTCTATTGAAAGAAGAGGTAAGACAGAGCTTGTAAGGTTGTTCATTTCCCAGAATAACTTCTTGTGAATTATTTTGAAGATGTTTGGGTAAATCCCTAGACCAAAGCAGTTGTCTTTCATTGGAATTTCCTTTTTTACTTCTTGGCTTGTTTAGAGCATCCCCATGAGGCTTGGCTTAGAGTTCTACTATGTGGGAAACAACCTAGAAAGGCTCTCCATCCTTGAAAAATTTGGAAACCTTGGGTCTGAGAAAGGCTTGCTGAGATGGAATAATTTTTCCATTCAGCTTAAGAAGCCCTGGCAGTTCTTATTTCCCAGCAGGCAGAAGCCAAGTGATCAATTCTGAACAGAATCTCTACTGAGAGCATTTTAATCAACCAGAATGAGTACAGAACAGCTGGCTCACCGCCCAAACTTTACAGACATGTTTGCACCCAATTAGAAAATGGTAAACACCAGGCATGAGGCCAGGTCCATTTGGTATATGAATTTCTTAGTCTAGGAGAGATCGTAGAGGCAAGCTCATTTCCTGCCGCCATTCCTCTGTAGGGGATACATTCTTACTCTTTTATTTCTCCCACCAAGATCATCAGGAGAGATTTAGCTCAAACAGGGCTTCTAATTATCTGGATAATTTTAATATTTGGTGGCATTTCTGTATCCCAAGGGGAGGGATGGGTGGTGAGAGTCAGCACAGGGCAATCTAATTTTACCTATTTATGGTTTTTCATTTTAAGGATAATTGGGGTCATTCATTTGACATTGACCATGTGACTATACCATAGAATTCAACAGAAAAGCTACCATAGTTCTGCAAACGTGAACACCATGGGAAAAATATTTTAGGGTTATTGTTATTGTTTAATCAATTTTTAGGATGATTCTCCAGGTCACTAGAAAATAGTATTTGCAGACTTCAACAATAAGATGGGGCGGACACCCACTCGGGACCCCTTCTCCTGTCTCTTTCTTGGACAAGAGCTTTCATTTTCTGAATAAATTATGTTCTACTCATTAAAAAAACAAAACAATAAAATATTTCTCAAGTTATTTACCTACCTATAACTAGCTTGACTATGAATGATTTAGGAAACTTTCAAAATTAAAAGCCAACCTGAAAATACATTTTTCCATGTGTAAAGACGCCCAAAACACTATGTCTACAAAGGTTCCAGATATGATTTCCAAAGGCATTTTGACCAGCTTTAGTAGCTGGGATACTGAACTATCTAGATACTGCTAGGATTCGGACAAAGAATGTTTAACAAGACTCGTACATTCAGAAGTGGAGCTTCTGGAAGGTGTTTTGATCAGGGGTGCACTAATCCTTCGGGGCATTCATCCACTGACGGGGTCACAGCTGAATGTGCTGGCAGCAGTCCTAGCTGGAGGAAAGGTGCCTCAGAGGTGGCTCTGGGGAGAAGGCACTGGCCCAGCCCCTCGTCTCTCTGCTCCTCTCGGTCTCTGGGCTTCCTAGAAGCTGTGCAGTGAGCAGCAGTCCTCTGCCAGGCCCTCCTGCCCTGATCTTCCTGCCTCAGAGCCAGCTGACCATGGACTGACATCGTGGAACCCACAAGCCAAAATAGATCATTTCATCTATGTTGTGTATGTCAGATGCTTGGCCCCAGTTCTGAACAGCTGATTAATATAGAGAATACATCCAAAGATGCAGTATTCTTTGGAATGTGGGAGTGTGTGTGTTTGCTAAAGGTTAGTCACATTACTCTGCAACATCCATCATTTTATAGTTTATCAAAAGTTAGCTTCCCATAAGTGGTCTTTTGGGAAATCACAGCATATATGAATGTTGGTAGCTATTAAGCCCATGTGTGATAGGTTATTTCTCAGACATGTTCTTTCTGCGGCATCTTCTGCTTTAACTTGGCTCTATTTTATTTATGCCCATAATGTGTCCCATGAAACACTAAGTCCACAGGAGAGAACATAAATTGTGTAATGGAATACTTAAGGAAAAACAGCTTACTGTATTCCTTTGGGGTATTTATTGTGTAAAGAAACATATGAACAGTGCCTCCAGACACAAGTCTACCTATGTCTGGAAGGAGCCTTTATCAAGACAGTATTTTCAATGTAATTCATAATAACTAAGCTATGGAAATAGAGTGGAGGTTCATTGAGAGACAGTAAAGAAAATGTGAGATATCTTAGAGTATTATGTAGCCAAAAGAAGGTTAAATTCTAGTTATTTGCAAGACAATGGATGACTCTTGAAACCATAACATTAAGATAATTAAATCAGACACAGAAGGTTAAATTTCATATGGTTTTGCCTCTATGGGTATCCCATCACATGAATAAACCAAAGAGTAAAAGAAATAGAAGCAGAGGCAGACTTTTTTGAGATGGGAAAAGGAACAAGAGAAGAGAGGAAGGGGAATGTGAGGGATAGGGAGTTAAAGATGATCCAGGCATGATGCACACATGTGCCAACTTCCTAAGGTCAGTGTCTTTATAATATATCACATATACTAATAATTTTTTAAAAGAAAAATTCAGGCTTCTCTTGCACAGTCTCATTCCCCAATTCTCCCTGTCTTGATAAATGGCACTGTTATTCTAGTTTCTTGAGCAAAAGTCCTTGGAGTCCTTTTTCTTTCTCTTACATCCTGTACAACCTATCAGAAACCCTGATTTACTATAGCTTAAAAATAAATCTACTTCACCTCTTAGCACCTCTACCACTATTGCTCTGGCTTAGGCTAACACCATCTTACTTCTAAATTACTACAAAGGCCTCCTGCTTGGTTTTCTTCCTTTACTCTTGCTCCCGTTTAGTGTGCTACCAAGGAAACAGCCTGAATTCACTCAAGCCTCTGCCCAAGCGCCCCTCAACTCAGCAGAAAGCCCACCCATCAAAGCCTGCAGAGCCACCTCTTGCAGCCTGCTCCCTGACTCTGACTCCCACCCATCCTACTGGCCTTACCTCCCTTTCTATCCCTTCCTCAGGTTAACCCTACCCCTTAGTCCTACCAGCTTCCTCAGTATTCCAGGAAAACACCACGAATGCTATTGTTTCAGGGGTTTTGCGCTTACTTTTCCCATAAACACTCATGACTCACTGTCACTCCTCAGGCTTCATTACTAACGACATTTGTCAAAAAGGAAAAAAAAAAAACAAAAAAACCTCTGTGGCTCCTGCCTCGTGCAATTACGCCCTCACTCCTCTAGCCTAGATTGCCATTATAGATTTCCTTACTGTTATGTCTAGTTGTCCCCACAAAGCCTCATGCAGTCATGGGGCGGGGAATTCTAGAGGTTGAGACTTGATTCACGATCCCTGGAATTATGTGTTTTAGTACTGATGGGGTTATCTGCCTGAGTATGGCTGTACTATGAGTGTGGCCTAGGGTGGATAGGCTAAGGCAGAGAGCCTGATTGGAATATAAAGAGAGACAGAGAGACAGACTCACGCTGTTGCTCTGCTGCCCTGATTATTCTGTTGCCTCTGTCACCATTGTTGCTGTTCTGCTGCCATGAACTGCTGCTCTCTGCCATGTGCCTCTCTGTCTTGGATCCAGCTGAGTATGGACTAAAACCTACAGTAACTGTGAGCTAAATAAACCTTTCCTTCCTTCATTTTGGGTGTCGGGTCTTTGCTCCAGCAATGAGTAAAAAGTAACTATGACACCCTGTTTTGTTTCTCTTCATATGATTATGACCACCTGACACATGACCTAGTTGTTGTTCATTTGTTGCTCCTCCAATACAATGGAAACTCTGTGAGAGTAAGCTCCTGTTGTCCTCCACTGAATTCCCAGTGTCCAGGATGGTGGCTGGCACGGGAGGTACTCATAAATGTTTGGTAAATAAATAAATGTATGAAGGCTGGGGAGATAGCTCAGTAGAATAAGCACTTGCCTGGCAATCCTCCAGTTCCATAAATAAGTAAATAAATAAATGTATGCACGTTACTGAGAGATGCAATAGCAGAACCTAAGGAAGCACGATTCTCTATGACACCAATCTATAAAGCTGCACTTTCTTTAAAACATATCTAGCAACAAGTTATTGAGCACACTTTGAGATCTTATGTATCTGAGGTGCACTGTGGCCTTACGTGTGCTTTCATTTCAGTGCAAGAGATGAAGCACAGAAAGATAATTCAGAGCAATCTGGCAAGTGATAAGATAGATTTGTACGAAAGAACCTGGGAGGGACCTCTAGAAAGGCTGCTTCCAAGCAGAAATTCATCACAGTGCCACTACAAAATACACATATATAACTTTGACAGTGAACTAAATCTGTGGCAGCAACCCACTGTCCACTGTGGGAAAACCACTGCCCAGCTGTGAGCATTCAGCAACTCAGGCTGCCTCTACATTAAGTTTCTCCTTGGCACAAGGAAGCAGAGGCGTGGGCTAACTGACCAATCTGATCCCATACAAGACCAATGCGCAGATAAAGTAACCCTGGAGAGATAGCAGACCCAGAGGACATGACCAGCAGCTGCCGAGATTCCAGTGTGGCTGCATGAAAGACAACAAGAGGACACCACTATGGAGAGGTTCTTGGTTAGGTGTAGACATCCTGAGAAGTGGCAGCCTCAGTAAAAAAATAAAAAAATAAAAATAAATAAATAAATAAAATAATAATAAAGTTTTCTTCTCTTTGAACTAGGAGGAAGTAGTTGTATATATAGTCCAATGTTTCATAATTCTTTCATAATTGCAGTGGGTTACCAGTGAAACTGGCAATGTTGAAGGCTCTTGATTTAAGCCTCTTACAGCTCATCATACTAACCTAGCTCTGCGTTTTATGCCCATAATTAAGCTTTTCTGTTGGGTGATCAAGTGTAAGCCAAAGCAAGACCTGTCTAACAAAACTTTCATCACTTTTCTTCTCTTCTTCCTCCCCCTTCAGAAGCAATATTGATTAGAAAATTTGTCACGTCTGCACCCTGTGCTCTGTATAACATTTGTGAGGACAAAAATAAGCAGTGTCTCAACTATTGCGAATATGCTACTAACATGTTTTGAAACTCTCATATTGTTATCTCTTATTAAAAGTAATAAAAGTTAAAAGAAAAAATACTAGAAGAAAATATCATACCATGTCTTATAAGTAGAATGTAAGTCAGAGATACAGTATGACTCAGAAAACAAAAAGCATAATTAAACAACATTCAGAAAATTGATTAAATATTAATTAATTAAAATTAAATTAAATATTTTGAAACAATATAAATCAAATGATAATAACAATAATAATATAACAAAAATTCTCAGTAGGATCCTCTTCCCTATTTCTCTCCTTCTCATCTTCCATTGTTTAATGTTTTAATTTTTACTTTTTTCACTCTCTGGCTCCCCATAACTCTAGTATAACTATTAAGCATTGTGAATCTGTACATAGGTAATTACCTGTATGTTATTACAGGTAATAAGGACAGGGACCCTACTTTGCACAGAGAGAAACCAGGCCCAGAAAGCGCTGGCATTAAGGCCAATAGTTTGCTGGAAACCTCCTCTCCCCCACCCAATGACCTACATTTATCAGAAATCAGAAGGCTGATTGGTTTCCCTACCTGTCAACATGAGCAAGGGAGTGCCTCAGCTTAGACAGTTTGCTAAATCTGAGGTGAATGGACACAGAGGACTCTGGGGTGCAGGGAGGTTAACTTATGAAATAACAGGCCCTAAAGCCTAGGCAGAGAAAATCACAACTTGCTGGATTTCAACGCTGCAGTGGAAGAAACCATTCATTCAAAAACACAAATTGATTTTTTGAACTTGATTTTCTTACTTTTGTTTTCTTCTTTTTAATTGGTTTTCTCATTTTTTTTTTGAGAACTGAGAATATTTCTCCTTTTCCTGTTTTAACTTCTTTTCCTTTTTTTCTCATTTTCTTTTTTAAATTTTAGAAGAAAAAATAATAATGATACAGTTTCAAAACACGGAGAGCCACAATAATTAATGTAATGCATATTGTTATCTTTGTAGTAGTTATTCAGAATACAAAATGCAGACATAATAGCTTTTCTCTTTTACTGGTTATTGTAAATATGTCTTCTCTTTGAACTAAAAGAAAGTAGTTTTATATATAATCCAACATTGCATAATAGTAGTGGGCTATCAGCAGAACTGGCAATGTCAGAAGCTGTTGACTTGAGCCTCTTACAGCTCAGCATATCAGTGTGGCTTTACTTTTTATACCATGTGGTTAAACTTTTATGCTGGATGGTTAGAGCCAAGTTAAAGCAAGACCTATATAACAAAACATTCATTTCCTGTATATTTCTCTTTTCTTCATTATATGGTTCATTCCTTTCCGTAACCATTGTCTAAGAATATTAATTTCATTTTAATCCTCAATATGCAAATAACTTAGCAGATTAAAGTGCCTGCTTAGGCAGACACAGACCAAGATTTAGTCCCAGATCTTGGGGAGGCTGAACCCAGACTGATCACTATGAGTCCAATCTACATAGTGAGACCCTATAGACTCTACAGACCCTTACCAAAAAAAATCCTCAATAGGATTCTCTTCCCTATTTCTTTATTCTCCTTCTCATCTTCCATTGCCTAATGTTTCAATTTTTACTTTTGTTCACTCTCTGGCTCCCATAACTCTAGTATGATTATTAATTATACTTGTATGCTAGTGTGGCTAAATATTATTATATTGTTGCTGGAGGTAAAGTTGTTCCACTTAGTATATATTTGCTGCACATCAATATTTTGTCTTTTTAGTAATCCTCTCTAATTATAGATCTATTTTCTATGGTTAAGAGTGGTAGTTATTGGTCTTAGAGTATGTCAGTATCCGGTTTGTCTTTGATATTATTACTTATTGTTGATTTTATTACTATAGTCAAGGTGACATAATTGTTGCTATTAGTTCATTTTATCCAAATGCCAATAGCTGAATTGCATTTTATAATTAACAAAACTTTAGCGCATTCCTGGAGAATTGACCACTAGGAAAAGTACACTACAGTATCCCCTCCCAAATACATGGGGTCGGTTGGATCCTGAGATAGAGGCAAAGACCAGAAGTTAGTTACAGCCAGAAGCATTGCTGAGAAGTAGACATTAAATAAAGAGGTCTCCATATTAGCAGTAAAGCCTTCTGCTATAAGCCTACATATCTTGGAACAAGAAGCAGGCAAACAACAACAAAATTTAGAAACACATGAAGATAAGGTAATGAAATGTTCCCTAAAATTTTTAACTCTTCCAAAGTTGATGTAAGGTCCATCCAAGGGAAAGAAATAAAGAGCCACACTACTTAATTGTTCAAAATGATACAGAGGAGGTAAAACAGAACAATAAGGCACTTGAAAAGCTCATAAAAGATTTAATGAAAAAGGTAATGAACTTAATAAACAAAAATAAACTGAGCCTACAAAAGACCTTACAAAAAGTTAGCTAAGCTAAGCAACATGATGCAACACATGAACAACCAGCATAGAAAAAAATTAGCGTATAGAAATAAGTATGAAACAGCAAGTTGGGTGATTAAAAATTCTGTGAAAAGTATGGGAAGTGGAAGTGACCAGGGTGAGTGCCAGAACTAGAAGACAGGGCTGTTGTAAGTGATTGGATAATGAAAGATGCCTTAAGCATGAAATATGGATCCAACACCTGAGAGGTGATGCGCAGAAGACTAATGTGACACTAACTAGGATCAGTGAAAAAATTAAAAGATCACAATGAGACTGTTCACTGAAATAACAGCAGAAAACTTTCCAGACTTGGAGAAAGGATTAACATACAGCTAAGTGAAGCGTATAGAACACCAAACAGCCACAGTCAGAGAAGAACTCAGTGACACATGGCAGAAAAATTTCCAACACAAGGACAAGATCTTAAAAGCTGTTAAAGAAAAATGACAAATCATTAAAGGTAAATCTATTAGAATTACAGTGCACTTCACACAATCTACAAAGACCACGGCAGTGTGGAGTGAGCTGTTTCAGGCTTCCCCAAACTCCTTTCAACTCAGATGAATATGTTCTGCAAAATAAACTTTCCAAATTTATGGAGAAAAAGATATTTCCAAAATAGATAGCAACTAAAGAATTTCGTGACTGCTAAATCAGCACTTGAAAAAATTTTCTCAATGACATCCTAAGAAGAAACAATGAATACACCAAGGAAAAAAGATCTAATAGAATTAATACACCATATAAGGTAAGCAGCTAAGCAGAAGAGAAAGAATGGGAGTCAGCAGAAAACCAGTGCAATGACACGGACACTGTTACTTAATTATTCAGTGTGATAAGATATGTGATATCCTTCACTTCTCTGTATGGTAATTATAACTCTCAACATGAATGAACACAATTCCCCAGTCAAAAGACAAACATTGGGGAAAAGGATGAAGAAACAAAATCCAATGATATATATGTTTTCCAAAGATACATATATCAAATACCTTTCTATGATATATACACATCTTTGGAAGGTATTTGTTTGTTAAAATTCAAAGAATAGAAAACAATATTCCATGTAATAGAAGCCTAAAAACAAGCAAAAGTAGCTATCCTATTTTCAGACAGAGTAGACTTCAAGCCAAAATTGATCAGAAGAAACAAAAAGGTCACTGCATGTTGGTTAAGGTTATTACCATATATGCACAAAGCACTACTAACATATCTAACTTCATAAAACAAGTGCCATTGGACATAAAAGATGGATATACATCACCATAATTATGGTGGGGGAACTCAGTACCACACTGCCACAAATACACATATCAGTTAGTTAAAAAAAAATCAAGAAAGAAATATCAGGGTTGAGCCAAACTACCAAAGAAATGAACTTCATAGGCATTTTCAGAGTGTTCCACTCAATAATAATTGAATACACACTGCTCTTACCAGCATATAGAACTTAAAAGTAGGCCATATGCTACTCCATAAAGCATGCTTTAGCAAACACAAAAGAATCAAAATTAGGCTGTGCATATTATCAGGTCACAGTGCAATGAAAGCAGAAATTAATATTTTAAAAACTCATATAGATTATGCAAATGTGTAGAAATTAAAAAAGAGTAATTCATGGGTCATAGAGACCATCAAAGAAGAAATTAGACAATTTCTACAACCAAATAACAAAGCCAGTACAACATACCAGGCTTTATAGGACACAATGAAAACACCCCTAAGAGGGATATTGATAGCTGGAAATGCTTACATCACAAAAACAGAGTGAACTCAAATAACCTAGCCAGGCATGGTGGCACATACCTGTAGTACCAGTACTTAGGAGGCTAAAGCTGGATTTCCATGAGTTTGAGGCTAATCTAGCCTGTACAGTCAGTTCAAGGCCTGCCCAATTGTTATGGCTTATGTCTAGTTGTCCCCCTAAAGCCTCATGCAGTCATGGGGCAGGGACTTCTATAGACTGTGACTTGAGTCACTGGGATTATGTGATTTAGTACTGATCTAGAGTTTGAGACTTGATCCATGATCCCTGGGATTATATGTCTTAATACTCATAGGATTATTGGTCTGAGTACAGCTGGGACTATCGGTGTGGTCTAGGGCAGATATCCTAAGGCAGAAAGCCTGATTGGAATATAAAGAGCGGCAGAGAGACAGATTCAAGATGTCGCTGTTGTTCTCTGCTTTCCTGGTTTGTCAGTTGCCTCTGTCGCAATTGTTGCTGTCCCACTGCCATGAACTGGATGCTCTCTGCCCTGTTCCACTCAGCCTTGGGCCTGCCGAAAATGGACTGAAACCCCCAGTAACTGTGAGCTAATATACCTTTCCTTTCTTCATTTTGAGTGTCAGGTATTTGTCTCAGCAATGAGTAAAGAGTAACTAAGATACCAATCTGCAGAGTGAAATCCTGTCTCAAATGGATAAATGAATAAATAAATAGATAAATAAATATGTAAATATCAATCCAACAATGTACTATATGATACTAGAAAAACAAGAACAGTCCAAATGCTACAAATTAGAGATGAAATGAAGATCAAAAAAAAAATGACCACAAAGAATCAATGAGTGTAAAGAAAAGCTTCTTCAAAAGAATACATAAAATAAGCACAGGATTTCAAGATGGCAGAGACTGGGTGCTTGACAAGCAGAGGTGAAGGCCACTACAGAGTAAAGGAGGCTGGGAATCGTCCACTCCACACCCCAAGTAGTTCTGGGATACCAGGAGCCCACAGGAGTGTTTGTTTGTTTGTTTTGTTTAGAATAAGTGAACCATTATAGATTGTCACTATGAGGTGGAGATCAACATTATCGGCCAAGAGCGGAAAATTTGTGAACCTACAGACCTAGCTCGAAAGAAAGCCCAGAAGAGAGAACTGAAGAACAAAAACCTTTTAACGTATCCTACAACTTTAGGAAAAAGGAGAATCCGGATGTTTATAAAGAAGTGAGAAAGCTAGAAGTAGAATAGGCACAGAAAAGGGCTCAACTTAGCCAATACTTTGATGCTGTCAAGAACGCTCAACACGAAGTACAGAGCATTCCTTTGCCAGATGTGCCGCGTGCTTCTTCCAACATCTTGATCAAGGACATTCCACTTCCTGGTGCCCTGGCCACCTTCCATCCTAAAGAAGACCTCAGCCTGTGCACCTCCAACTCGAGCAGTCTCCATCTTTCCTCTTCTTGGACATGATGTTCCACGTTTGTGCCCTGGCAAGAAACCACCTGTTCCACCTCCTCCCTAAGGCTTGCAGATATCTGGCCGGAAATTGGCCTTGCTCTTGATCTTCCTCCTCAGATGTAAGATGAAGACATGGTATACAGCCCTGTACGCCGTGGTCATGATGACGGTGTTTCCAGCACCAATGAAGATGAAGACTATCCTGAGGACATGGATCAGGAAAAACATGATGTCAGCACTGATGACAGTGACATCGACAGGTCAGATAGAGGAAGTGACATGTTTATGCCCTGTGGCAATAAATGAGTGAGACAACACCCAGGACAAGAAGGCAGCTCTGAGTGTGCGGTTCGCAGATATGTCTGGGAAAGAAAAAGAGCATGAAGGAACTGACGCCTCTTTAATCCATGATGCTCAGAATGGCCGGTCAGGAAATCTCTGAGGGTCGGGAAGCGGAGGAATTTTCAGAGGAAGATAATGAGGAGGATTCGGAGGATTCTGAAGAAGAGAAGCAGTCACAGAGGCAGCAAGTCCAAGAGGACTCTCATGAGGGCACGGCCGCAGCTTCCTCCCAGCGGCAGGCGCCCCTGTAGTCCGTTCCTCCTTCTCAGATTCACGCACCCCCAGGCCAGGGCCTCCTCCTCTTAGGCCCCCCACTGGCCTCACCTCTGCAGCCTCCAGGGCCACCCATGGGCCTCTCTCCTGGCCCCTCGCCAGGCACTCCTCCATTCCTAAGGCCACCTGGAATGCCAGGATCCGAGGGACTCTGTCCTGACTTGTGCCTCCACGACAATCACCAGGCTGGCCCCTGGCCCTCCCCCAGGCCTCCTCCAGAGCTGCGTCCTGGACCCCCTCCTAGGGCCCCCCCACCAAGCATCTCCAGGCCTCCCTTGGCCAGCATGATGCCCTGATCTCTGGTGCCTCCCCTTGGACCTGCCCTACCTGGGCTTTTCCCACCAGCTCCCCTGCTGAACCCAGGGATGCTGAGTGTCCCCTGCCAACTTGATTCGGCACCCAAGGCAGGTGACACGAGTGCAGCCACAGCACCATCAGTGTCAAGCCACAGATCACTAATCTCAAGGCAAAGATTACTCGATTTGTGCCCACTGCATTGAAGGTGTGACAGGAGAATAAAGGGGCCACTGCTGCTCCCCAAAGAAAGCCAGAGGAAGATTCTGCTGTGCCTCTTGCCAAAATGGTCCCCAAACCTTGCCCTTCTGTTCCTGTCTCAGTACAAACTAAGGATGATGTTTATGAAGATTTCATGAAGGAAATGGAAGGTCTGCTGTGACTGCTGTCGATGACAAGCAGCGCCGTGTTCCAGCAGACCCACAGAGTAAAACGCAGATGACGCCCCTTCCACTGTCGGGGTGTGTTCTAATTTCAGTTCAAGGGATAGTTAGAGCTTAGCCTTCCTTGTTTGGAATTTCCTGCGCGTGAGAGAGGGCGTTTCATCTGGAAGAGGGGTCACTGAATCAGCGCTGCTGACATCCGTCCTCTCCACCACTGCTTCCATCCCATTTCTTCCCCCTCGCCAATCTTCAGTAAATTTGCGACCAGGGTCATCCTACTTGCACATGTTGACTCTCTTCTTTTGTGCTGTGGGCATTGGAATAGATGTTTCTCAAAAACAGTTTGTTTCATCTTTTTGCATTTGAGTTATTTTTAATATTTTCATGTAAATATTTTGTAATATTTCACTTGTAGTGAAATAGATTGCAATGTCATTTCCTAATTCAAAGTAAGATATGGAAGGAGAAAATGTACAATTCTTTGATTAAAATTATTCCCCTTTAGGGGCTGGAGCGATAGCTCCATGGCACAAATGCCTGCCTGGCAAGTGCAAGGTCATGAGTTTGAACCCTGGTCCCACAAAAAAAAAAAAAAAAAAAAAATCCCCATTGACCTAAACTTTGTTTCACTGAAAAATAATAAGTGTTCTACACCACCAAGAAAAAAAGACAAATTATTAACCAATCTTACAAAAGAAAAAGGAAAAGACTCAAATTAGTACAATTAGAAATGAAAAAGGTAAAATCATCCCAGATGCTGCTGAAATCCAGAATATTATTACCAACCATTTCACAAACATATGATTTATTAAATTGGAGAACTCTGAAGAGAAAAATTCCTAGATACATATGAATTATCAAAACTGCATCAAGAAGGCTTCACGGGCTGGCCAGATAGCTCAGTGGATTAAAGCTCCTGCTTAGGCAGAGCTCAGGGGCCAGGGTTTGATCCCCAGAGTGTCGAGCGAGCCTCCTCATCCTCGCAGGGGGCCCTGAGATCGCAGTTAGGCCTGGGCATGGTGACACATGCCCATAATCCCAGCTCTTAGGAGGCTGGAAACAGGAGGATCACTATGAGTCTGATCTGCGTAGCAAGACCCTGTAGACCGTGTGCTAAATACATAAAAAAGAAGGCTTAAAATCTCAGATACTCAAATAACAGGCAAAGAAATTAGAGCAATAATAAAAACACCTACTAATAAAAAAAAAAGCCCCAGTTGAGTTGATCAGATTAGACCTGATTAGATTCACAGCTGAGTTCTAAAAGAACTTCAGGCCAGGTCAGATGTTCACATTTTTCAAACTCTTTAATACAATCAAGAAGGGAAGAGTGCTCCCAAAGTCATTCCTAGAGTTAGGAATACCCAGATACCAAAACCAGACTACGATCCTAAGAAAAAAGATGCAAAAAATTCTCAATAAGATACTGAGAAGAAAGCAACAAATCATCAAAAAGCTCATACACCATGAAAAAGTAGGCTTCATTCCAGGGGTGCAAATATGGTTTAACATACCCAAATTAACAAATATAATATGTGACACAACAGAATTAAGAATGTACATTTTAATAAATGCAGAAAAAGCCCTTGACAAAATTCCATATCCATTCATGAAAAAGCACTGAAGCAAATAGGTATAGATGAACCTTGTTTTGATCTGATAAAAACTATTTTTTCATTTGAAATGAGAAAAAATGAGCTCCTCTAAAATCAGGATCAAAAGATGAACGCCCACTACCATCATTCCTGTTCAAAATAGTTCTTAAATATTAGCAAAAAAAAGCCGGGTGTGGTGGTGCACGCCTGTAATCCCAGCACTCGGGAGGCTGAGGCAGGAGGATCCGTGTGAGTTCAAGACTAGCCTTGGCTACAAAAGTGAGCTCAAGGCCAGCCTGAACTGCATAGTGAGACCCTGTCTCTAAAAAACAATTAGATATTGTCTTAGTTACTCTTCTCTCATTGCTGGGACAAATACCCGATGCTCAAAATGAGGGAAGGAAAAGTTTCTTTAGCTCACAGTTACTGCAAGTTTCAGTCCATATTCAGCTGGCTCCGAGGCAGAGAGGCATATGGGAGAGGGCAACCTTCCATGGTGGTGGGCAAGAGCAAGAGAGCTGGGATAGCTAGCTGGTCAAGCAGCTACCTTCTCTTTCTTTACATTGAAATGCAGATCACATGCCCCAGCGGAGAGGCAGCACCCATTTCCACAATAACCAATTACAAATTCCAGAAGCCCGTCCCATGACTGCATGAGGGGGACACCTATACACAAACCATAACAGACATGGAAAAAAAAAAATAACAAGTATATGAAATAAAGAAGTCAAATGTATTATTTGCAAAATACATCATCCTCCATGTAGAGACTCAAAACAATTCTACCAAAAGACTCTTAAAATAAACAGCTAAATTCAGTAGTGAAATAGGACACAAAATCAACACATACAAAATATAGTGTTCCTGTACACTAATGATGAAATTACTAAGACAGAAATTGGGAAAAATTACCAATCACTGTAGCATCAAGGAAAATTAAATACTTAAGAATTAATCTCACTAATGAAGGTTCTAAAATGAAAATTATAGTAGTCTAAAAAGAAAACTAAAGAGTCCATCAGAAAGTAGAAAGATGTCCACTGTCCCTGAAAAGGCAGATCCAACATAGTCAAAGTGGCCATACCAAAAATTGATATACAAATTTAATATAATCCCTGTCAAAATCCCAGTATATTATTCACAATACTGGGGGAAACAACCCTAAAATCCATATAGAGCCAGAAGAGACTCAGAATACCACAAGCAATCCTAAGTATAAAGAACAAAGTGGGAGCCATCATAATCCTGGACCAAAGTTATATTACAAAGCTACTATGATAAAAAATAGCATGGTACTGGCACAAAATCAGACATGAGGATCATGGGAAGAGAATAGAGGAAACAAGAACATCCCCAAGCATGATCAGCTATTTGATGTTTTGACATACACTGGAGAGAAAGCCTCTTCAATAAATGGTGAAGGGAAAACTGGCTATCCTCATGCGTAGGACTGGATCTAGACCTATATTTTTCACCATGTACTGAACTAGTAGAACAAAGAATAAATGTGAAAACAGCATCATTTAATTTGATAGAAGATAAAAATAGGCAAAACTCTTGGAGTCATAGATAGACATAGGAGAGGAGTCTCTGAACAGAAATCCCACTTGCACAGAAAACAATTCCAACAATCAACAAAAAGGAATCATAGCAAATTAAAAACTTTTACACAGCAGAGCAGGCAACCAACACAGTGAAGAGATAACTGAGAGAATATGAAAATGTAGGGGCCCAGCAGGATGGCTCAGTGGTCTAAAGTGCCTCCTTAGGAAAGCTTAGGCAGCTGCAGGGACCACAGTCCGATCCCTGGCACCACATGCTGTGCCAGCCCTGCCCTCAGGGCAGGCGGAGCCAGCCATAAAAATAAATAAATAAACAAACAAGTTCTGAAACAATAAAATAAAATAATTCTAAAAAAAGAAAATGTATATTGGCAACCAGCCCTCGGATACACAACTAGTGTCTAGAGTGTATAAATAACTCAAAGGAAAAAAAAAAAAACCTGGACTCCCCAAAATAAAATTTAAAAAATCAGCAAATAAAAGTAGTAGATACCTCTCAGAAGAAGTACTAATGGCCAAGTACGTGAGGAAAAAGTCCAGTGTTACTTAGCTTTGGAGGAATGCAAATTAAACCAATAGTGAAAGTCGCCTTGCTCCTGAGCCTCCAGGGAACAAGGAACACTTCTACAATGTTGATGGGAATGTCAACTAGTACAACCATTAGGGAAATCCATATGGATATTTATAAAACAAACAAACAAAAAACTAAACTAAAAGTAGAAGCACACTTCAACCGAGCTCTTTCCTCTTCTAGTTATTTTTTTTCTAGTTATTTTTTTAAAGTTTAAAATATTATTATATTACACCAAGACATAAATAAAAATAAAATATAAGAGAGATAGCAGGTTGAACATAGTTTTTGTTTGTGTTGTTTTGTTTTTGTCTGTTTGCTTTTTGGTGGGACCAGGGTTTGAACTCATGACCTTACACTTGCCAGGCAGGCACTTGTGCCATGGAGCTATCTCCCCAGCCCCAAGGTAGATAATAGAAGTAGAAAGAAATGTTTTCTCAACTGGGAAAAAGATCCTGAGATGGAACGAGATGAGGGAGCAGAGGGAAGGGATGTAAAAGGAATTCAGATGTGTTCTGTACTTGCACCAATTCTCCGTGAGAAATGTAATCATTATGAACTGCAACTGTGTACTAGCAAAAAGTTCACAAGTGGTTAAGAATTAGACTGAAAGAACAAAATAGAATGCATTATATGAGAAATCTTTCAGTCATTATTAATTAATAGTACTTTACTACTCTAATTAATTAGTAGTAGTAATTTACTACTTTAGTACTGAGTGTACTAAAACATCTACCTCTTTGTGTGTGTGTGTGTGTGTGTGTGTGTGTGTGTGTGTGTGTGTGTGTCTTTTTTGAGACAGGGTCTCGCTGTGCAGTTCAGGCTGGCCTGGAGCTCACTTTTGTAGCCCAGGCTGGTCTCGACTCGCACCGATCCTTCTGCCTCAGCCTCCCGAGTGCTGGGATTACAGGCGTGCGCCACCACGCCCAGCCAAAATATCTACCTCTGGATAGAACATTGGGGAACATAAAACGCAGGCTTTGTCAGTCATGATGGGGTCTGCCTGTAATTCCAGCCTTAAGAAGGCTGAGGCTGGAGGATCATTTGCAGGTTCAGGCAACCGGAGCTACATTGTGAGTTTAAGGTCACCTTGGAATACACAGTGAGACCTTGTCTCAAAAACCCAAAACCTTATATGATTTTCCATTTCCTTTTTTTCTTATCTTTTCTCCTTAAAGTTTTTTTTTTAAAAAAATTCCTATTTTAGTTTTTTCCCTTAATTTCATATTTAGTGACCAAAGATTAACTCTACATGCTATGAGATGCAATAAGATGTTGTGATTTATATTTGAATTTTTAAATAATTAAATCTATCAAGAGAACAGACACTTACTTTTGTACTAAATGCACAATAGTTGAGAAGATCATTTATATCAGGTTTTTAAAAGTAGTATTTTTTTTTTTTTTTTTTTGGTCAGAGGAGAGAAGGTTTACAAGGTGTTCAGGGTCTCACTACTAGATCAGAGTCATAGTGATCCGCCTGTTTACAGCCTCCCAAGAGCTGGGATTACAGTCATATGCTACCATGCCCAGTCTCAAGTGCCATCTCAGCGTGCCCTGGGAACAGGACCTGCATAGCAGGCCTAGGGATCAAACTCCCAGCCCCTGAACCTGCTTGCAGGCACTTTAATCCCCTCAGCTATTTGGCCAGCCCCTGAAAGTAGCAACTAATGTTTAAAATTTTTACTTTGACTAAACCTGTATGCTAATATCTGTAATCTGAGCAATTACACTGAGGGGAACAATGTGCTATATAACAACCCTATTGAATATCTTTTATCTTGTTCTTTTAAATATGTACCATTCTTAATGTCTTATCTATTATTATTATACTCCCCTTAAAATAAATTAAAAATAGAAAGTATAAAGCATAAGAGGAAAAATTAAGGTTTATTGAAAGGAAGAGTTAATGTTTAATTGTTTGGTCATTCTCGCATATCTGTATCTGGTAGTCTGAGCAACAAATTTGATAATGACAATATGTAATAAAGTAATTGTTAATATTCTATTCTTCTGAAATTTTACACCATGTGTACTGTCTTACATTGCTTTGTTTTTGTCTTTGTTCTTGTTATCAGTTCTAGTTTTTGTCTTTCCTCTTTAAAGTAAACAAAGATTTTTTTAAAAAGCCAACACCAAAACCAAAAATAAAAATGAACATAAAACATAACTTTGGCTCCACTGAATAAAAAAACAAGAAGGAAATAAATGTAATTTAGCTCCATAGTGCCTGAGATGATCAAGTGGTAAGAAATGTTAATGAAGAATAGTATCTTCTTCTCTCAGATACATTGTGCTTGCCCTTAGGAAGACTTTATCTTTGCTGCAGCAAGGCTCACTTGACCTCGGGAAGCTCAGGAATGAGGGAACTGTGGCTGACTCTGGCGGACGCAGGACGCCCATTACCTTCCTCTCACTGCGCAGCCCATGGCCCTCACTGCTGCCTGATGGTGCAGTACATGACAGTGCTGTGGTTTTATGTTGTTGTATAATAAAGTACTATAGGTAAGGGTTGTACACATAGTAACAAATTCATCAAGTTGAGTTTCCTTGAACCACTTCTTTGTTCTGGATATTGTACGTCCTATATGCAATTTCTCATTTTAATCAAACTCTCCCTCTAACCAACACTGTTATGTTCCCTGTTGCCACAGTTTTGCTTTTCCAGTATCATATAAATGAGTCTGTCTTGTTTCATTTAAGTTACTACATTGGAGATTTATCTGTTATATTAACTGTCAGCGTGACATTTTTATTACCGCATAGTATTCTATCGTTACTTGTATGGGAATGCGAAGGACCTAGGACAGACAAAAGAATTTTAGGTGTGGAGAATTAAATAAAAAAACTTCACACAGTATGATTTTAAGATTCACTCTAAATTCGGATATAAACAAGTCAGTATGGAACTGGTAAAAAGATAGCCATGTAAGCAATGTATAATGGGGTTTCTTTTTTGTTGATCCAATCTGCCAATCTGTGTATTTTGAGTGGAGAGTTAATGCCATTTATAACAAGAATTATTACTAAACAGTATTTCCTGATTCTGTCATTGCACTATCTTTCCACTGTTGGCTGCTTTATTTTTTCCCCTTTAGTTTAACTGCTCCCCCGGTTCCATTCATTCTTTCCTTCGGTTTCTCAGATCAGGAACAAGACATTCTCACCACTCATGCCCAGTACAGTACTCAGAGCTTTAGCCAAAGCAACCAGAAAGAGAAAGAACTAAAGTAGACCCAGATAGGAAGCGAAGAAATCAAATGTCCTTATTTGCAGATTACGTGGAAGATCCAAATGACTCTACTAGAAGACTCTTAGAACAAATAAATCTACCAATGTAGCACATGATACAAAATAAGCCCTAAAATCAATAGCATTACTATATACCAATAATGAGCTAATCAAGAAAAAAAATTAGAGTAGATTCAAAGATTAAGCCAAATACCTAGGAATTAATCTAACCAAGGAAATGAAAGATCTCAGAGACTAAAATGGTAGAGCAGAAATGTATAACAAATGGATAGCAAAGTATAGCTGCTGAGGGCCCTGGAACCCAGACACCTGGGAAATAACTTGGGAAAGAGAGAGAGAGAGAGAGAGAGAGAGAGAGAGAGAGAGAGAGAGAGA
>PVJA010009150.1:0-61740 GCA_004027025.1 Myocastor coypus | reverse complement strand
AAAAAAAAAAAAAAAAAAAAAAAAAAAAAAAAAAAAAAAAAAAAAAAAAAAAAAAAACAAACAAACAAACAAACAGCTGATTATGGACTGAAACCTCCACAAACTGTGAGCTAAATAAATCCATCCTCCATCTCTGGGTATTCAGTATTTTTTCCCAGAAATAAGAGAAAAGTATCTAAGATAGACCCATAGGTGCTTTTTTGGTCAAGCCACTTTTCTAAATTTATTTGATTGTTGCTACAGATAATCTATTTCAGTCTTAATGAATATCTATGGCCCACGTGAACAGCTATATTCCTTTCTGTTATTGCCCCAAAACTGCTCCTCTTTACCCTGTATACCTTTTACCATAAAATCAGAAGAGAGGCAAAATGTTGAGTTCTTTGGGTCAAAATAGCATTCATGTGTCAAAAATTATTTTTGCTACCCTGCATGCATTCTACAAAGTTCAAAGATATCATGCACTCTATCCTTTTTCTGATAGACAGTGCACATATGGAAATCTGAAACAGGACAAAATATTACATTAAGTATGCACTCCTCTCCCAGCTAATGAGTTTGTGGCTAGTCCAGAAATGCTCTGTTCAAATACAGGGACTCATAGACCATAAACTTCACACATCCTCAGCAGTGCTCTTATCAGGGGTTGTTTTGATTCCACCACTCTTTTTTCTACAGGTAGCATTTGGAAATGTCTAGAAACACTTGTGATCTTTGCCACTCAGGAACAGAAGCAATTACTACTGTCATTTCATGGACAGAAGTCACAGATTCTGCTGAACATTCTTACATAAACAAGACATCTCCACCTTCAGCAAAAATTCACCTAACCCAAAATGTCAGTTGACCAAAGTTGGAAAAGCTCTCATCTAAAGGACTTGTTTTGTGTTTGCATTTAATACCTAATGCTACGTGTTGAACATCTTCTCATACAGCTACATTTTGGTGTCTTAAACAATGTAGGTCTCATTATGTAGTCGCATCATTTATTTAATCAGTCTAATGTTGATAAAATAGGATGTCTATAAGATGCACACATAAAGGATCAATTTCTGGGCCAAAGGAAAAGCACTTTTTTTTTTCACTTTGACACATGTTTGTACTTGCTCTTTGAAGAAGCCACTCTGACTTACATACCTTCAATAATGAGTGAGAAAGTCTGCTTGTTCATACTTACTAGGCTGGGTTTTAGAAAACATTTCCATTTTTTTCAACTTGGTAGATAAATAATCTGATCTCATTGCTATTTAAAATAGCATTTTCTTAATGAGGAATATAGTTGAACATCTTGGATATGCCTTAGTTAGCCGATGTTCCTAGAAATGGTTCCTTGTTGCTACAGGCACAGGAGACGTGCCCTTTCAGCAGGAGGCTTCAGTTTAACACCTCTTTCTACCCCTCCTGGAGCTTGCTGATTCTCTGGCAGAGCCCTCAGAAAGTGTGAACATGGTGTCAACACACTTATATGAGTACAGGCTTCTCAGAAGCCTGCATATTTAGAGCCAGGTGGGGAATCCCAAGTCAGCCCACCCACCTCCCTAATATTTCTGAAGCCATTCCAGTTCTTGATTCTATAAGAAGAGCTTAGTTTTCCATAGAGCCCAAGAAAAAGTAGTTGACAGTGTAAGCAAGTCTAGGTCTATGAACAAATAGATTGATTTTTCTTCCACTGATCATAAATTAGATTTCTGTTTGTAGAGGTAGAACAGAAGGAACATATCTTATTTTTTTTTATTTACTTTGTCATGTATTTAGTATAGGGTCCACACAGTCTCACTACACAGAACAGACTTATAGTGATCCTCCTGTTTTCAGCCTCCCAAACACTGGTATTACAGGTGCGTGCCACCACACCCAATCTCAGTCAATGTCTCAGTGTGCCCCAGAGGCAGAGCTGGAAGAGCAGGCCAGAATTGAATGCCAGTCTTTCCATCTGCCTAAGCAGTGGCTTTAACCCTCTGAGCTATCTGGCCTGCCCAATATGCCTTGTTTTGTTAAAAAAAAAAAAATAAAATAAAATACATATATATATATATATATATATATATATATATATATATATATATATATATATAAAGATAGCTGATACTCAAAGGGAAAATATGTCAGTAAACAGCTTTTTATGCTACCTCCATCACTGTAAGGGGGAAGCATTACAGTATCTCACTACCCAGTAAGGCCATGCATACAAACATGAGCACAGTAGTCTCACAAGAGCTTGGCCTCATCTGGAAAAGTCAAGCAATGAGGATTTTTTATTCCTCTGTGGACAGCTATAGCAGACTGTGGATAGCTTAGATACATGTGCTATTGCTGAGATTTCAAGGGAAGAAAGTTATAAGCTGATCTGTTTATTGAGAAAGCCAACCATTAAAAAGCAACACAGGAAAGACCTTCCCAGGTACTGGAAACCCACCAATTCTCTCTTATTTAGAGCCAAATCCCAGGCATTTCTTTACATTTCAAACATTATATTTGTTCTTAAATTAATGCCATTTTCACTTGTGGGTAGGAGATAACAAAGAGAATTGTCACCTTTTTTGTACGCTTTTCTTGTGAATAAATTCCAAATTATTTATGCCATCACTCTATCTGAAATACAGATTAAGTTAATGCTAGCAACTTATCTCTCTCTAGAATCTTGCCCATGTCATCTTTTTCTAATTTGTTAACATGTAATTGCTCATAATTTTCCCTTATAATTTGTTTTGTTTCTGTAAGATCAATAGTAATGTCATCTTCATCTTGTATTTGTTTTTGAACCTCCTCTGCCTTTCACATCTCCACCTTAGCTCTCACTTCCTGCCTATGCAGAGCCTTGAATCAGAGAGTAGGGGAAGCTAAGATTGTTTTTTTTTTTTTTTCTTACTTGACTATGTGCATATCCCTAGGTGTGTGCACTGTCTTGTGCATGTATGTGGACATCTAGATTTTCAAGAATGTGTCAGAAATTTTTACTACTGTCTACAGCCATCACATTCTTCACAATTTATTTTTAAGCTTTTCAATTATTTGCTCTAATCTATATCGATGCCTTAGTTGCATGCAGCAACTGCCCCTTGCTACTCCTGACAGTTGCCTCCAAGGAAGAAGTTGTTGTGTGCAGATCTTTTATTCTGCTTAAATGAATATAATCCTTTTGAGCCAGTGTTTCCAGGGAACCCCTCAGACAGATTGGTAATGACAGTTATCTGTGAATCATGCTTCCAGAAAATGCCCAAGCTGCTTGCCCCTTTCAGGAATTATCAGGCTTGGAGTTGCTTTTATTCTGCTGAGGTGTTTGGCAGGCTCTGGAAAGGAGGTCTTAACAGTTGTAGTTTTATTTCTTTTCTTGTACCAATCATATTGCATAAGATATTTTATTTGTTAATAAACAAGTAGATATCGTCCTTTTGGGAGAAAATTCCATTTTTAAAATTTGAGATTGGGCAACTTGAAGCTGAAATGCTACTCTTGCTCTCTTGCATTGGCTCTGTCACCTGCGGTATGCATGTATACCTCCAGTTTCAGTGCCTCTTCAAACTTGAGTACCAGTGATCACTGTTAAGCTATGAAGACAGATTTATTGTGGGAGGCTTAAGAATATGAGAAATTGGAGGATATTGGACATATTCTTTGGAATAGATGAAAGTTTACAAGGATGCACTATTGGTCATCAAATTTTTCCCTCTTGGTAATGGTTCCAGAAGTGGTGGCCATCTTTGCTGTTTCTTTCTTTGTCCATTTGTAAAATGATATCAGAAATTTAGAAATTCTGAAGCATAACAGTCTCTTTTCCATCCCTGCTGCCTCACCTTCTGTCAAGGTGGTTGCTGCTCTTCTGTTGTTTTTATTACCTTTTTCTAAAAAATATTTTAAAGAGAGTATAGTAATAATTGATACAGCATTAGAAATGATACACATTTAGAAGACCAAGATGACATGTAGTTAAAGTATGCTTTTTTTATTACACATTGCTGTCCTCAGTGTCGTTGCTTAGTTCGCAGATATTGACAAGCAGAGTCAGTCAGGTTAGAATTCTACGCAAACTCAAAGCCTTCGTATTTAAGTGGATGCAACTTGAGGCTATGCTCATAAGTGAAATAAACCAAGCCGGGCGTGGTGGCACACGCCTGTAATACCAGCACTTGGGAGGCTGAGGCAGGAGGATTGGTGTGAGTTCGAGACCAGCCTGGGCTACAAAAATGAGCTCAAGGCCAGCCTGAACTGCATAGTGAGACCCTGTCTCAAAAAGAAAAAAAAAAAAGTGAAATAAACCAGACCCACATGTATAAGTATCATACTGTCTCTCTAGTATAAGAACTCAAAAGAAGAAATAAAACCTGAAAAGTATAATAGATACAGTTAAATAGAAAGAAACAGAACTTAAGGATTAAACAACAAAGAAGAGAAAGGAAAAAAGATAGGAAAAAAGGCAGGTGGAAAACATACAAGTATATATACAAAAAGGCTAAGATGATTATACTAAGAATTTCCATAAGTTTTTTGAAAACAGCAGTTAATGAGTAAAATTCTCACCTTAGTTTATATTTCGAACTCTAGCAATGCTGTCCATGAAGCCTAGGAAAATACACATAATTCAATTCATCTAAAAAATGGGTATAGTTATAGTATTTATACCACCAAGCCATAAAGATTAAATAATATTGTATGTTAAGAACTAGCACAGCGCCTGACACATATGAAAAGCCCAACTAAGTACCGTGTTAAATTGTAACTACTTATCTCTCCTTATCCCCTTTCATGTTTTTCCTTCTTTGCTATGATCGGCAGCTATCATATTTCACCGCTTATTCATGAGCTTGCTATTTCAGCCCCTCTGAAGAAAAGTTCACCAAGACCCAGCTTTTGCTATCTAGTTTGTCTCCAGTTCTCAGAATACAAGGGGTGCTTAATAAATAACTCTCTGATCATTTGTGTTTGACAGGTTTGGGTATCTGTGTGTGTGTGTGTGTGTGTGTGTGTGTGTGTGTGTGTGTGTGTGTAAGTATATGTGAATGGCTGTATCTAGTGTGAGAGGGTGTTCATGTCTACATATGCATATTTGTTATGAGTATGTCTCTGTGTGTGATGAGAAGAGGTCAGTCATGATTTTGAGGCAAGAGGCTGAGTCCTAGGCTGAGTCCCTAGGACTTACTGCAGTCCTCCAATACCTGCAAACATATTCACTGCAGTCATAGTCTGTGTGTTGCACTGATATCAGTGGACCCCTGGAACATGAGACCGCTTGCTGAGGAGTTCAGGGAGCACCCACTCTCAGAAAAGCTGTCTTCTAGTATTTACCTTATTTCTGCCTCATCTATTCTCATCTGCAATAGGCCTACTGGTGCACAGGCCTGCTCCCTTAAAATGAATCAGTCCCCACAGATGTGTCGCATTTCAGAAAATATCCTTCAAACAAGGGTAGAACCTAAGGTTCTACATGGCATTAGGAAATAGGAATATTTTCCTACTTCCCTTGAGGATTACTTGTCACATGTTCAGGAAATTTCTTGCACAGAAATGAAGATGATGATTATGTTGATGGTAACTGTAGTAGACACGGAGATATGCTGTATAAATTTATTCAGAGCAGGGCTTGCTGTACATCCAGGGAGAGTATAGTCAGCAGATAACCTACAGCTCTCAATTGCAGTGGAGACAGCCACCCAGTCAGTGTTGACACCATTCCCAGAGCATTTTGTCATTAGGTGAAGTGGAGACAACCCTGGACATTTTTGCTTGATACTGACCAATCTGGTGGATGCTACCTGCTCCACAGTTTATGGCTCAGTTGGCCAAACCTTTGACTTCACCACATTCTATGTCTCTGTCCGTCGTCTTCCTTGCACATGTGACTGTTCCTAAGCATTTTGCCCCCAATGCCTTTCTTGTACAGGTGTTAATGTCTGAGGAACATTTGACAGGCTGAGCTCCACCTCACCATCTACTTCTGAAAAACTCAACCTGTAACCATATGAATATACAAGGAGATCTGGTATATTTGTGTTAGGATTGGTTTATGTACATCAACTAACTTGTTCACTCAACGTCTTCATTGGCTGACACTATCATCTCGCACTTTATGACTGAGTAATCTTAGAGTCAGAAATAACAGTGGCAAGTTCCGTATCAATCAACTGGTATATGGTGGTTCCCCTTTTAAATCTGGAAGATTCAAGAACATGAGTCTATTTTTCATTATTTGCAGATAAGGCAGACAACAACCTAGGCTATACTCAAGTGTGTACCCACCCTCCCCCTTGGCCACTCATTAAATGAACTATGATATAATGTACCCTGAAAATCAATGCAACAGCCAGAAAAAGCAGTATAAAATCCAAATGGACTAATAGGATCCACAAAACACACTGCAAACTAGAAAAAAAATGACCATGAATGTTTTACGGTGAATCCACCAGCCAACGTTATATTACTCTTTTAAACTTGAGGACAGATCGTATCAATTAGGATATGAACTACCTTATGTTGCTGAGTAAGGAATTTTGCTCAGGGTCAGACAAGCATACAAATAACTCAGCAGATTTGGGAAAAGCAACTTTGTTTCATTCTGAATATCAAAATAGGATGATAAAAAACCACCTGTGCCTGAAATCCTAACTTGTAATTTTTAAGGTTGGTGACCTTGTGTATAATTCTTATTCCTCTGAGCTTCATAGGATAGAATAATTTTACATGTCACATGAAGTGACTATGAGGGATCAGTTTATATGATATCATTCAGAACAATGATTATTTAATGATAGTAATCATGCATTGAAAGCTTAGAGTGTTTTCTGTGGAACTACTCTGCATACAACACGAATTTGTATCTTTAAATCATAACAAGGGGCTAAGGGTGTAGTTTAGTTATAGAATGAGTGCCAAGTAGGCACAATGATCTGGGTTCAATACACACACACACACACACACACACACACACACACACACACTACAGAGTTGCCATGGTTATCGCCATATTATACATCGGAAAATGAAGACTGGTAGAATTTAATAAATCACCCAAATGTCATATAGTCAGTAAGTAGAACAACCTGGATTCAAGATCTATGTGTGTATCCATGGCACAGTGGTGTTTCACAAACTATCCATGGCACAATAGATCAAAAATTATCTTCAGTCTCCTAGTAGAATTAAATTTTATCACGATGAGTACCCAAACCACATAGACATTGGAGATCATCCTAAGAAAATGGATGAACCTCATGTTGTATTCCATAGGCAGCTTTCTCATTTCTCCTCTTCTTACAGTAGACCGTAGCTGGGCAGACGACGTGGCTGTGGCTGAGTGCCATACTCCTTGCCCTAGTGAGTGCCCCTGAAGGAGTCAGTGCTGTTGTAGTGCTAGACCCCTGAGCATCGACTGGCTCCAGCTGAGTTACAGGAGAAGATGGACTCTGGTTTTTACCCCATACTTCCTGTGCTCTTGCAAGCATATTGTGGTGCATGTAGACTGTTTCTCTACTTTTGCACTAGAAAAAGAGTACTTGGGCATGAAGAAAAGGAGAGGTGACACTGGGAGATTTAGACCACAGAAGCTATGCCTGCACAATATGGTCAGACTTCCAGGTCCTTTCTCTTGCTGACCTCTCCTCCTTGAGTCCCAGCCTACCCCTTGGGAGCTTTATGACCCCTGGGGATATAGCTCAGCCTCCCCCACTCTTTAAATGACCTATGATATGATGTGCACTAAATATCAATGTAACAGCCAAAAAAACCAATATGAAATCCAAATGCACTGATAGGATCCACAAAACAGCAAGGCAGGAAAAAAATGACAGGAGTGCAATGCCATTATGTGTGTGTGTGTGTGTGTGTGTGTGTGTGTGTGTGTGTGTGTATGAGATGTGAGGGGTTTATATATATACATATCCCCTCTCACATCTCATTCCCCCCCCGTGTTGTCTTAGCCTTGGACATGTAGCATAATAGATTTACCCTGGCTTCTGGCTCTTATTCATGGGCTCTCTGTGCAGCTTCCTGTCACTGGGCCTTTGTGTTTGCTGCTTGCCTGTCCAGGACCTGCTTACTTTGCTGTTAATGCGCCTTGTTCCCTTACTTCCTTTAGATTTCTGTTCCAGTGCTGCATGCCTAGACAAGCCTTCCCTGACCTCTCCCTATGCGTGTCACTCTCTTTGCCTCTAACTGTGCCCTTACTTCATTCAGTTTTTTCTTCTTTATCACTGCTTGACCACAAGTATTTGTGGGTTATTTAACTCTACTACTAGAATACTAGTTACCTGAATGGAGAGACTTCGTTTATTCATCTAATATCCAAAACTCCTGGCATGTAATAGCCACTCAATAAATATTTTATGAATGGATGAATGAATGAATGGATGAATGAGTGAATGAGTGTTTATACACATGAAAATATAGCCCATTAAAAAATCCTGCTGGGAGTTCAATACCCAGGCCTGCCGTGCGGCTCCACTCCTGGGGTATGCTAAGACTGAAATTGAGACTGGTGTAGTGGTATGTTCCTTAAATTCCAGCTCTTAAGAGGCAGTAAACAGGCAGATCACTATGAGTTGATCTAGTAGTGAGATCCTGAACACTCTCTAGACCCTTCCCTAAAATTAAAAAAAAAAAATTCCTGGGATGCTATGTTCCCAGCTACTTATTAGAGTTATTCCACGTAACTTCTTGGAGGAGAAGTGTGGAGAGCCGTGTACTGCCGTACCCTAAAGATGGCGCCGGCTTCCGCCTTCCACCCCCGAGGGGTGAGTGCTCTCCGCCCGTTGTTTATTACCATATATGGTCAAGGCTGAAACCCTTGGCTTGCTTCCGCGTATGTGGACCTACCGTTGAGTGCCACGTAGCTAACCGGGATTGGATGCTCGGGAGTATTTAGTTAGAAGCCCGCGGGTGCTCGGGGAAGAAGAAAGAAGGGAGAGGAGAGAGGTAAGGAAGGTCGCGGGTGCTCGGGGGAGAAGGAAGAAAGACAACCGCGATTGTACAAGGGTCCTGAATAAACCGCTGAAGGAAGAACTGTGTGTTGTGTCCTCCTTGCTGGCGAGGCGGCGCGCGGCAGAGAAGGCTCTTTCTTCCTGTGTATACTTTTACCTCATTGAAGTATTTTATTATACATTCCTTGTTAACATGGGAAAGCATTGTCATGAAATGATGTTTTCTCTTTACAGGATGCAGATAGAATTTATGGATTAAGCTTTTGAAAAGGTTTATAAAAGCCTCAACATTCCTTCCTAGGGAAAATAAAACCTTGCCTCCCCCTGATGAGAAATACAGCTTCTAGAAGGCCCTTTGTCAAATGTTTATTTTTGATTTAACAATTATTTTACTTTTAGGAGTTCTTTGTAAAGCAAACAAAAACAACAACAAATAAAACCAGTCCCTTTTGGGATGCAAAATTTTCCAGCTTACCCGGTATAGTCAGTGATCACAGGAAAGCTTATTCGTCTCTGCCCATTAAAAGGCAGTGGCGGAAGACATTAAATATTACCACGGGGTCTCCCTTTCTGTACTAAAGGCATAGAGGTCATCCCTGTACCCTGTGCATGACATAGGGAAGGTGCTTCCTTTGCTGTTAGTCTCCATCCCAAGAGAGCCTACAAGATGGAATCAGAAAATATAGTCTATATTTAAATTTTTTAAAGAAAAAATTAGGTGCTGGGGATATAGTTCAGTATTTGCCTGGCAACTTTAAGATCCTGAATTCAATTTCTGCTACCATAATAATCATAATCATCATCATCATTTAACTATTACAGTACATGTTGCCATTAATTCCCTTCAAAATATCCTTTTTTTCTTGAAGCCCGCTCTTCCCATTATTCTTGCTGCTTTCTGAGGCAGATCAGTAAGTCTACTTTCCTGTCTTTTGGAGGTATGAACAAAAATAGAGTGGACACTACCTGTTCTTGCCATCTAAAACAAAATCAGGCTCATAAAAATACTACCAGTTGTCCTCATCCACCTTACTCACCAGATCTGCCACCCAGTGACTTCTGGCTCTGCCCCAAAGTCAACACTTTGAACTGATTCAGGACACCAAGGCAATCACTACAGGACAACTGAAGACACTTAGGAAACTGGTCTTTCAGAAGTGCTTTGGAAATAAGCAAGAACAGTGGGAGAAGCATGTACAGAGTGAGGAGTTTCTGAGAGGGATTAATAGGAATATATATTTACTTTGGTATTTTTAAAAATTTAATCACCACTGTACAATTTCATCACACCACGTGTGCAGATACTGGCTGACACTGGGCAGTTCTCCAAAGGGACCAGGGACATCAAAACTCTTAGTCTTAACCACACAGGTACAAAACAGAAAGTGAGACACTCTCCACTCAGAAGCGTTGGGTTGTGAATGTGGAAACCTTAATGTGCTCATTTAAGAATAAAAATCTTACTTCCAGTACAATCGCCACATCAGCCCCAGAGAGCCTCAAATTAGATAATGAGCTCCTCAGTACGGATGCTTCTGTCGCATTGTGAGGCTTTCCTCTTACCACATTATATTGCTAAGATAGCTGAAACAAAGTACCATGAAGTTGGTGGCTCAATGGCAGCACCACGCTGTCTCAGAGTTCCGGAGATCAGAAGTCCAAGATCAAGGTGTTCAGAGGGCTGCCCTCCCACAGAAGAGCGAGAAGGGGCTTGCCTCAGGCTCCTCTCCTGGCTTCCGGTGGTTCCTGCTGTTGCAGCAGCAAAGCTCCAGCCTCCTCCCAGTGTTCTCTCTCTCTCTCTCTCTCTCTCTCTCTTTCTCTCTCTCTCTCTCTGGTCTCTTCATGCACATTTTACCTTTTCTAAAGGGCACTGTCATATCAGATAGGATCTACGTCAATAAGTTGATTTTGATTTGATGACTTCTATAAAGAGCCTACCTCCAAATCAAGCCACAGCTTTCAGATACCTACATGTCATTTTGGGGGAACCTAACTTAATCCATAGCACCTGTTGTGACATTCTGTGTTGGTGCTGAAAGGAACGATGAGAAACATGATGAATTTAGCTCAGAAGATACACCGAGATTTGTCTCTCTCAAAGTGAGCCCCGACCCACAGAAGGATATTACTTTTATGATTATTCAAGGACAATGCTAGCTTAGTACAAATGCTAATTGAAAACATTCCAAGCAGGGGAGGAGACAACCACTAATATCCCAGGCAAAGGAAGAGACAACAATCAAGGAGCCCTTAGAATAAAGGGGTTATCTGCTTCCTTGAATCCAGGTTTCAGGAATCCCCAAGTAACCCCCTACAGCTGTTCTTGGGCTTTATTGTTCTCTAATTAAGATGCTCAGTCCTTATCTCTACAGCACCCCCTAAAGTAATGAGTGAATATTCACTATGCATCATCCTAGCACTCAGCAGAGTGTTTTGCACATAAAGAAGGCATGAAATACAGCAGGATAGTGTTATCTAATGGTTAGGGTACCATTTCCAGTCAGAGTGTTATGATCCCCACGGTGTAAAAATTGTGCCTGGGGACTAAAAACTTATCATTTTTAAGATAAAAGCAAAAATATGTATACAATACATTAAATACTATGTATTTAACATAAATAATAGATGTTAAATTAAAATTTCATGGGGAGAAGATGATTCAGAAAAAAATTGCTTTAAAAGTTTTCATAGGGAGATGACATCAGAAAAAAAGACTAAGAAAAAAATTGCTTTAAAAGTTTTCATAGGGAGATGACATCAGAAAAAAAGACTAAGAAGCATTTCTCTGGATTAAGATTGCCTGGGGATGAATCTCTGGTTCTGTCATTTCTCCTACAACCTTGGAGCTATTCATTCTGAGAATACGGTGAGGTCATTTAGTTGACTTCTTGCACATAAAAGTGCCTCCTCCTAAGAGCTAACCGTGGTTATCATCTTTGGTGGTATGCTATGCATGCTGAGATCTGTGGCAGGCCTGCATCGGAGACCCAAGGACTGTAATCTCATTCCTGGACCCACATTTCTGCCTTTGAGATGAGGGTGCTTTTATCTGTGTGTCAGGCCAGTTTTGATGGGATGTGTCATAGTCTTTTCAGCTCAGGACAGGTTGAAAGCTGTTATTGATTCGATGTGTCCCCCGAAGTTTCCTATGTTGACAGCTTGGTTGCCACTGTACTGATGTTAAAAGTAGGGAGAACTAGAAAATTGGGTCCCAGTTAGCTTTCCCTCTGCTGGGCACAATATCCAATACTCACAATTTATTTATTTATTTATTTATTTATTTGTTTGTTTGTTTTATATTTCAGGAAAGAGTCTAAAGGGCGTTCAGGGTTTCACTACTTTGGACTTGTAGTTATTCACCTGTTTACAGCCTCTCAAGAGCTGGGGTTACTGGTGTACACCACCACACTCAATCTCAATTGCCATCTTAGTGTGCCCTAGGGGTGGGGCTGGCATGGCAGGCCCAGGGATTGAACCCTTGGCCCCTGCACCTGCTTTCAGGCACTATAATCTGCTGAGCTCTTTGGCCAGCCCTTTTCTTTTTTTACACTTACATTTCGAAAGAGGAAATGTTTAATTTGGTTTGTGTTTTAAGAGGATTTAATTATGGTTGATTGGCTTCAAGACAAAAGCTCCATGGATGCAGGGCTGGTAGAGCAAACTTGTTTAGATCATGGCAGCTTGGAAGCAGAGCAGAACAGTGCCAGATAGAAAGGAAAGAGAGACTAGACATAGACCCAAAGGCCACACTTCCACCCCCCCCCAGGCACACCCCAAAATGTACTTCCCCAACCCCCTGGGTAGTTCCCAAGTCCAGCCAAGTTGATATTGCACCTCTAACTGTCCCAGATGATGAGTTTAGAAGGGAGATAGACTCAGAGGATTCCCATTAGCTCTTGTGGGACTCTGAGTTAGTTAATCCTCACAAGAGGGATCTATTAGAATCCCCACGCTGATGATTTCTACTCTGGTATGCTTTTATCAGTTTGAGGTCATCCCCCACGAGGTTCTCACTGGAGCCAATCGATACAGCACCATGGTCCTTAATCTCTAAAACTGTGAGCTAAATAAACCTACTTTCTTTACAAAGTCACTTGGCATCAGCTGCTGTGTTGTTGATAGCAAGTTGAGTAATAATGTGCTGGTTTATAAGCCTCATCCCAAGGTATGGGAAATTGTCAGCTTCCCCAAGGAAAGCAGGATCACCTAACTCTCCCCTTCCAATCTATCAATTTAATTATAAAAATGAAAAAAAATCAATGTTCTGCTCAAGCTATAAAGTTATTTAAAGTGATCTTAAATTGAATTGTCAAAGAGTAAAATTGAATTCATAATGAGAGTGGGGACTGATGTCTAACTTCAATGAGACCTAAGACTGCCTATACCAGGAAGAAACCATGTCACTCGGACTTAAGTAGAGTAAAGCCATGGAGACAGAGACATTGCCCCCATGATCTTTATTTTCCAGCACTCAGTACTCTACTGATATGCATTAAATGACTGATAGGTAGTGGGCATTACCAACTCCAAGATTTCAGGTTGAACAGTACTCTGCTACCACATTCAAAGGCTGGCTGTACACAGGATACAGCGTCCAAGGCATCCACAAAACAGAAGTAGCACCACGATGTCTTCCCAGCTTTCTGCCGAGGATAAACTTTTCAGCAACAACACAGGACCAAACCACGCTTGAGTACTTATGTAGTAAGGCTCCAGTTTGAGTTCCAGACACCTGGAGGGAACTCTAATTATAGGGGCAGTTGAAAGGGAAATTGAAATGCTGAGCCTCGTTATCTTAAAGGGTAGGAAGATGGCAGTGCAGATGATGGGCTTCTGACCAAAGACGAGAAACTTTGTTAAAAGGACACTTTGTTTCCCAGGCATGTATCTATACTGCCTTCGACTTTTGTGTAGCTCTTCACTGAGCTCATGGTCACTTCTCAGTGTGCAAATGCTGAACTCACTGCTGCAAAAATGAATATTCAGGTGCCAAAAGATGGCAGGTCCTTTTTTGGGAAAGGCAGTCTCCTAGCTCACTTTGTTATTTCTTAGCTCATCAGTAACGATTCAATCCTGTCAAATCAGGTTAGAAATAGAAGGCTATTTGCACAGATACTAACCTTGGCTCCACTGTGTGCACTGTAAACCATAGCCTTCCCAAGGATTCCAGTGTGCAGCAGGATCAGTAATCACATGGTGCAGTACAAGCTCCAGCTTGTCAGCTCGTCTATCTCACAGGATGGGAGGCTTGACGGTAAGGTGGACTTTCTAAGTCTCCAACCTGCTCCACGAAGCTAAGAGATGATAATCTGACTTTAATTTTTGTCATGGTTTGTGTCTAGTTGCCCCTGAAAGCCTGGTGCAGACTTCTAGAATTTGCAATTGACTCGTGATCCACTGGGATTGTGGGTGTGAGTGCTGCTAGGATTATGGGTGTGAGTATTACACCAGCCTGGGGCAGACAGCCTGGAAGCAACTTAAGGGAGACAGATTTGCTCTCTGCAGCCACTGTAGCTTCTACTTCTCCCTTGCTCTCTGCTCTTTGGGGCCACCAGGAATAGTTGTTCTCTGCCTTGTGCTGCTCTGCCTTGGAGCCAGCTGAGTATGGACTGAAACCTCCAGTACCTGTGAGCTAACTAAGCCTTTCCTTCCTTCATTTTGGGTGTCTGGTATTTGCCCAGCAATGAGAGAAGAGTAATTGAGACAACCTTTCACCGTACATGTGAGGAAGCACAGCACTGAGGAAAATGTCTTCTCCAAGTCTGCCCTTCTAGATTTTCCTTTCTTCCCGAGGAACAGTGCTTGACCTTAATGGATACATATGTTTGACGACTCAGTAGCTTTTGAATAACTTTTGCCTTGTCTCTTAACAGAGATAGTATATCACAGGCTGTAGACCTACACTTTCTTGATTCAAACTCCAGATCCTCCATGTAGTAGCGCTGTCACTTTGGACTTGTTACCTAATACTGCCTCTATTTTCTCATCTCATCACGATGCACTAATAGCTCTCTATCACCCATGACAATATGCTTAAGAAGAACAAATTAAAGGACGAAAGTTTGTTTTAGCTCATAGTTTTACAAGCATCAAGCCACAGTCATCTGGCTACCTTGCTGGAGACCTATGAGGAAGCAGAAACGTCATGACGAGAGGCCCTGGTTAAGTCAGGCTGACGTGCCAGCAGACCCCCTTCGTCAACTTCTGCTCCACTGAGGCCCCACCCTGTGGGGTAGTGCCCCCCACAGTCAGGACAGACCTTTGCAGACACACCCAAAAGCGCGCCTTACTAATTTTCAGAGCATTTCTCAATCCAATCTGTTGGAAATCAAGATTAACCATCACATACTGGTATAATCATGGAACCTACTTTGCAGGATTATAAGAATTAAGTGATGCTGATTAGTAAACTTGACAGAATCAGCAAAGAAAAAGTATAGAAGCATACTTACTTACATAAATTATTTAAAATTTATCTAAAATCCAAATTTATCTGAGTATCACGTGCTTTTATTTCCTAAATCTGGAAGCCTTATCACTTAGAGCACAGTAAGATTGACCAGCAAGTATAAATAAATGTATTATTATTATTATTAGTCAACCTTTCCCAATCTCAGTAATCACTCAGACCAGTCTTTTAGAACCTTATTAACTTGTCTTCCAGTAATTTCAATGCATGTAAATTCAAACAGAGGGTAGATTAGAGCCTTTCATTGCTAACCAACATTCTCTTCAAAGTAAAAATAAACTTATGGTAAAAACAGGCTGGTAGTGGAGACATTCACAATAGTTAATGGAATAATATATTTTCATAGCCATTAACATCTTTGAGAACTGTATTTTGATGTAGTTAGGGTAATTTTAAATTGTTTTGTGCTCTAAGGAAGATCTATTCAACAACAGCTTTTCAAGCCACTTCAGGTTGACAATAACAGCTAAGGAAAATAAATGCTTATTGGACTGGAGAGATAGCTCAGTAGAATAAATGTTTGCCTGGCAAGTGCAAGGGTCTGAGTTCAACCCCCCGTTCCAAAAAAAAAAAAAAAAAAAAAAAAAAAAAAAAAAAAAGAGAGAGAGAGAGAAAATAAATGCTTTTTTTTTGTCTTTTTGAGACAGGGTCTCACTATGGAGTTGAGGCTGGCCTTGAGCTCACTTTTGTAGCCCAGGCTAGTCTCGAACTCACATCAATCCTCCTGCCTCAGCCTCCCAAGTGCTGGGATTACAGGCGTGAGCCACCACGCCCGGTTAATAAATGCTTATTAATAAGACTTTATTTTTATTTTCAAAAGCATGTCAGAAAATTAACATGTGAAACTGAGATCCACTACTAATTATCTGTGCCTTTGAGCCAAAGCAGTTCTCATTTTAGGATCTTTTCTTTGAAAAGCAGATAGGGCATATCCCATGATTCCTGGAAAGATCATTGTCTCGACTTTCCATTTCCCACTGAGGTTTGTGTCTGAGCTGAAGAGGCAACCGGGAAGGCAAGTGAGGCAAGGTGTACTTGTAAACACAAGTCCCTTGGTTGTTACCAGATTAGAAATGAAAACAAAAACCATGCTTAGGGAGCCCAGGACATACTTGATAACTAGTGGTTATCATCCCAGGATGTGCATTGCAGTAAGCTGAAGGTTTTCAATTAGATGCCAATTCCAGGCCTCTGACCTTAAAGATTCTGATTCAAGTCTGAAGAAGATTTGGCTTGCATACTCAAGCGGCCAAACTGTGGCTAGTCTGCAGTTAGGGTTGAGATCGCTGGCCTAACTACTTCTGTGAGCTCAGATGTCCTTTCATATTCTTCCCAAACTCACCCCAAATCCTTCAACCAAAGTGAAGGCTCATAAGATCACAAGTTACATCACTCATGTTTACTTGCTTTTCATTTGCAAGTAGCTATGCCCATTGTGATGCAGTTAGATGAGGAAGGAATCTGGCACATAAAAACCAAGACATAGCAGCAGCAGGCTAGTCTTGGCTATAGACTATGGTGCTATAGTCTCCACTTCTTATGGTGAAACAGTGTAATTTCAGCTCACATTACTACTTTTATTAAAGAAAAGTAAACTTTCTCTAGCATTCTACACTATGATTTAACCTGATTACCCAGGATACCTTCATTTCAACGCATTATGTAAGACATTTTATTTCTTTATTATGAATGTTTTGAATATGCAGAAGAGTGTAGGCTCATTCAATACACTGCAATCAACCACACTCTGATCTCCTAGCTTGAAAAACTGATGTTTTGCTCATACCTTAGCAAGTGGTCTTCCCTCAGATGTTGACCACTATTCTGAAATTATGTAGTGCTTTTTATACATGCATATGTATAATACGTTAATGTCAATAAACAGCACAAAATACTGCCTTGTATGTTTTTTTTTTTCTTCTCTATTTTAACCTGAAATAACTCTGTTGATATCTAACTTACTTTTAGTTGGGGGTGAGCTTTATAATACAAAATATCTCCATCTCCAAGTGCAAAATCTGTCCTCCTGCCCCACAAAAACAAACAAGGAAACAACACCCAAATCTACAACTCAGCTTCAGATAAAAAGAGAATAAGAGACAAGGAAAAATGCCATAGAATTAACAGGCTACAATTTTGTATATGCTTGTATTTCTAAATTTTTGTGTAAAAGCGTGTAACTGCTTTTATCACATTCTATAGGGTTTTATTAGAATATCAATGATTAATGAAAAGTTCATAAGAAATTAGAGCCGGGCGTGGTGGCGCACGCCTGTAATCCCAGCACTCGGGAGGCTGAGGCAGGAGAATTGGTGCGAGTTCGAGACCAGCTGGGGCTACAAAAGTGAGCTCAAGGCCAGCCTGAACTGCACAGCGAGACCCTGTCTCAAAAAAGACAAAAAAAAAAAAAAAAAAGAAATTAGACTCTGAATATTTATATCTGGGGCAAGAACTAAATTATAAAACTATTAATAAAATCAAATAAGCTTATATGTGTTAACAGTTTATACCAGTTCACACAACATTATAACATGAAAAACTGCCGGGCGTGGTGGCTCACGCCTGTAATCCCAGCACTCGGGAGGCTGAGGCAGGAGGATCGGTGCGAGTTCAAGACCAGCCTGGGCTACAAAAGTGAGCTCAAGGCCAGCCTCAACTGCATAGCGAGACCCTGTCTCAAAAAGACCAAAAAAAAAAAAATAAATAAAATAAATAAATAACATGAAAAACTACATAAATTAAAAAACGCAAAAGTATGACCTATGACTTTCTACAATGCTTTTCTCATACAAGTCATAGTTTAAAAATCAGATTTTCCTACTTCAGAATCTAAACTGTAAAACAAGCATTTTTATTCTTTGAGCATTACCAACTCTAATAAAATAAGATAAAGACCTTCTGTGCATGTCAACATTGTGGTGTACGTTTTTAAATGATATATGAATGAAATCACACCAAATGCAGCTGGCTTCTTTCATTTGTGTTTTGAGATTTGTCTAAAATTAGCTAATTCATTTTAATAGCTATCTAATGTTTCATTACATAAATATCTGACACTTATTTGATGCATTCTATCACATTTTCTTCCTACCACTATGACACTGAGACTGTTTTCAAACACATATATTTACATCTTGCTGAAAAGTCTTGTCCCTTATAAGAAATACAGGCATAGTCTTTTACATTATATATAAGGGCATTGTCTGTTATTATACAATTCAATTTGTATACTTTTCTTTTCTTTCTTTCTTTTGTCTTTTAGGAAAGGGTCTACAAGGTGTTCAGGGTCTCACTACTAGATCAGACTCATAATGATCCACCTGTTTACAGTCTGACAAGAGCTGGGATTACAGGCGCACACCACCATGCCCAGTCTCAGCTGCCACCTCAGTGACCCCCAGAGTGGGGCTAACAGGCCTGGGGATCGAACCCGCCAGCCCCTACGCCTGCTTGCAGGCACATTAATATGCTGAGCTATTTAGCTCAACTTGTATGCTTGTGCACGATTATTGTATATAAATGTTCACTATATACAAGACTGTGCACTATACAAAAGACTACATATCTATTGTCAACTATTAATATTAAATAAAGCTTTCTTAATGTCTGAGTAAAAATAAACATTGCTACTAAGACTAATATTAGTCTTCTCGTACTCAGATAGTATTTTTGTTGCTTTTATACATCTTGCTTTGGAGGTAACTGCTTTAACCAAATGCTTTTCATGTTTTTATTAGTTAGTTAAATGTTTTATTCTCTCTAAGAACTGACAAGTGAATTTACTTCTCATCAAAATAAGCTATCATTTTTGTACTAGCTGCATGTGTTTTTTAAAGGTCTTCTCTCAGTGTGAAAGCCAGCCCACACTCTGTTTTCTACATTGTTCTAGCCTCAGTCCTAGGACAACACACTCCCACAAAAAAAGTTTTAAAATCTATGTAATTCAGTGATTCTCTGAGCTTCTACTGTCCTTTCTCCTGTTAGTTGAAAAGTCTTGTCCTCCCTCAACTAGCACATTTCTGAATGCAGTGGAGGAACTGTGTATCTGTGATTTCAGAAACATGTTAAGTTTGGTCTGTTGTACCTCTTTAGATAAGAAACCATCTGCACTACTAAATTTCTTTAAACTCCATATTTTCCTACCTCACTGCCTCAGAATATACTTCTAGCTTAACAAGTGTTGGAACAGTCTGGGTGCAGAATCAATTCCACAGTCCCAACTAGTATTGCCAACTACCCATCTATGGCTGACTGGAAATGTCGAAGTCGGTGAACTCAGCATGGTTTGAAGGGTTGATTGACTGACTTGGTTAAATTAAACTCTCAGGGCTCAGTAGGGAGCTGCCACTCCAGGAGGATTTCTTGAGGATGCTTTTTTGAACTATAGATGATTGCAGTTATTAACTCTACAGATTGGGATTGGAACAAGGAAGCTAATGACCTGGATATGACTGCTTCAGTGTGTGCATGAGTGCATTTGTGTGTGCATGCATGCGTGTGTGCCTGGACAGAGGGACTGTCAGATTTTTGTCCATTCTGTTTGGTGTTCACATTGTTTTGGATTGAAAATAGTTTTCACTTCAAATGATGCAAAATTCAACAAAGTATAAGTTATGTGTTCGTAGACTCTGGGTTCAAAACCTCAGATTTGTACTTAAAAACAGTGTGAATTTGAGCAAATGACTTGACTTCTCTGGAATCTCTTAGATTCCTGTTTTGAAAAAAAATAAGATAATAACAACATTCCACTATTATGATGATTGAGAGAAAGGATAATACATGGTGGCCTTGGGGAGTTTCCTACCTCCTTTCATTTTATGTCTCTAGTTTGCCAAGATATCTGGAACCATAGAGGAAGCCCTGCGTAGTGCCCGCATTCAGTAAGCACTCAATATGTGGAGTTTGTAAAAAGTACCATCACTGAATCGTTGTTGGCATACTTTGTTGGATATTTTATTTAGATGTTTACCCTCGTAGTTGGTTTTATTTTTTTAATTTTGAAAAGAAAGAAATAACAATGAGACAGTTTCAAAACATGTTAGTAGGACAGCCATAATAATTAATACAATGCATATTGTTGTCTCCATAGTACAGGATGTAGACATAATAACTTTTCTGAACACTATTAGTACAAATATTCCTTGTTATTGAACTAAGAGAAAGTAGTTGTATGTATAGTTCAATTTTCCATAATAGACACTGTCAAAATTTCTATAGAATGCTGTATATCATTTCAAGGTAAACCCTGAGGGGATTTTTTAATATTTGTTTTATTTATTTATTTACTTTATTATTATTTTTTTACAAATCATGCAGACATGATTTCTGATTTGACTGACCTTGTCAGATACAAAAGTTACATTTTTTGTTATATAGGTTTTGCTTCAACTTGGTCCTAATCATCCAGCAAAAATGTTTAACCATGAGGTACAAAAAGTAAAGCCAGATTAATATGCTGAGCTGTAAAAGGCTTAAGTCAACAGCATCTGACATTGCCAGTTCTACTGGCAGTTGGTTTTATTATTCAAGTTTAAGTTATTGTTTATTGGAATCCTTCCCTTTCATAGGGTAGCTCATAGCGTAGTAGCAGTTGATATATTGTGTCAACTTAGTTCCCTGCTGGTAGGTACAGAGGGCTGGCCCTAGGATGCAATGGGCCCTCCCCAGAGTGACTCAGCTCAAAGAGACCATACAAAGGGACTAAGGGGCTTCAGTCTTGGCTTTTGGTTTGGACTTCGTTGGCTGGCTTGCAGCGCAGACTCCTCACCCTCTGGCCTGGGTCCTTCAGCTTCCATTGCAGATTCTTCAGTGTCCATCTCAGACTCTTTGGTTTTCTGTCACAGACCCATTGGCTGATGAATAAAGACTTGCACAGAGCACTGCAGTGAGCTTCAGACCTTGGGAGTGAATTCTTCAGTCTGGGGTGTACAGACGCTCTCTGCATGCTCCCTCATCTGACTCTGTGACTAACTGCTGTAAGCCAATCTTGCAATTCCTTATACATTGTATATCTTGTGATAATATCTGTTCCTCTAAGTAAAACTCTGACCAATACACATAGTATCCATTATACCTTTCAGATCCTTTTTGCTCTTTCAGGTTCTTAAACTAGGAAGATAATACAATGCTTACACATACAGGTCTTCAATAGACACATTGTCTAGTTTAACTTGCTGATTCTGCTTTGAAACACTGCAAGAAAGTTAGTGGACAAGTTTCAGCAACTACATTAAAGCACCCATCGTTCAGCAACCTACAGACTGTTTAATTGATGTAACACACTTAAGTAAGATACTAGATTTTTTTTCAACAGATGAGTAACTAACGGAAGTTTTGAACATACATTTTGAGCATGGCTAATGAATGGTCTATAATTTTCTGGTCCACTAAAAACTCAGCTAATACTGTTTCATGTGATAATAATGTCAATCCAAAAATTCTACGCATTTTAATTCAGTTAATCTAGACATTTTCAGTAGAGCTTTTCAAAATTTTCAGTAAAATAAAACTTTCCTTGGAAGAAAATCTTCAAGTGATGGAATCATTTCAATCTTTTTCTTTTTTTCATTGCAATTTCTGTTTTTGACTTTTTCCACTATTTCAAGTGCATAGGTCATCCATGAAATCTCATGGACAGATACTAACATAGAAGTCTTTCCAGACTCATGTTGTCATTTCCGATAATCACAACAAATATTTCTGCCCCAAATATTCCTGCAATCCACAAAAAGCACATATTAGTAGTATATTCTCTGTAGTAGGATTAAGAATGGTAAGGCATCTTAAATGTGTAGCACACAGCATATATTGGGTAAGAGAGTCCAAAAGGGCACATTAGTACCTTCCCTAGGCTCTGGTTCTCACTTCAGAAGCAGTGCTCTGTAGTGGTTAAGAGCATCAGTCTGGAACAAACTTTCCTTGACTTGAAGTCTGATTAAGTCTTTTACCAGGACTGCGACCATGTAGGGGATCTTTTAGCTTTGAAAGCCTCAATTTACAAAAACTGATGTTAAGATGAACCCCATAGCCGGGTGTAGTGGCTCACGCCTGTAATCCTAGCACTCGGGAGGCTGAGGCAGAAGGATCGGTGCAAGTTCGAGACCAGCCTGGGCTACAAAAGTGAGCTCAAGGCCAGCCTGAACTGCATAGTGAGACTCTGTCTCAAAAAGACCAAAAAAAAAAAAAAAAAAAAAAAAAGATGAACCCCAGTTTGTTTTGAAAGTGTAACAAACGTAAATGTATAAAACATCAACTAACACAATACATGTAAATGGTTTATGTAGAATAACTACTCACTGTTATTGTTCTTGTTATTCTAAACATCATCATGATCATCATTATCTCTCTCTTTTTTTAAAAAAATGTATTTGGTACAGGGTCTCACAGCATAGCTCAGACTCCTAGTGATCTTCCCATTTTCAGCCTTTCCAGCGCTGGGGTTATAGGCGTGGTCTACCATGTCATGCCATGCCAGGTCATTCTGGTCCCTGCACTTATGTAAGCAGGCACTTAGTCCACTGAGCTACCTCACTGGCACCACCATCATCTTTTCTGAATCAGCTGTCCCAAGTTCCTAAGGGGTTTTAACTCAGATTCCTCACGTGCTCCTGAGCAGAAATGCAGGCTCTTGTATGTTGCTATCCACTTTTGCCCTTCACCATTCCTTATCCCTAATTGTTCATTTTCTCATTCTTGCTGCTTACAAAGGATGAACCTTTACCCTTGATGTTACTGATAACATACTCAAATAAACATCCTCCAACCAAGGAAATTAACCAAGCACAGATGTTTTCATTATACCAATCATTTGCATTATTCAAAAACTGATTAATATCCAGGAAAACCACTCATTCAAAGAGCATAATAGTTTATATAGAGAGAATCAAGTTCCTTCCAGAGGTTGCTCCAAGAATAAATGAAATAGGAAATAATCTTTGAGAAGCCTCTTATCATTAAGTTGTCTATTTAATAAAAATATTTCCCAGTATTCATTATAATTGGGTATTGTCAGTTTAATATTGTCAATATGGTATATTGTCTACTGAATAAAAATACTGAATGGTGTTAATTATATTTGGGTGAAAAGAACCATCTTGCATATTCATTGAAAGACACAAACCTCCCAAATTTTGCATGTTAAGTAAATGCTGAATGGGGAAATATCTCTTGTTGCTTGTTCTAAATTTGTTTTTCTCTATTTTCTCTGGGTGTCTCTTTTCTTTCTATGATTCAACATCTATAACAAAGAAACAGTTACTTTTCCCTCCTCCTTGAAGGATGTGATCTTCAAATACAATCACGTCTCCCTAGGGAACTCTTGTCTATTTCATATTTCATTAAGGACCTGGTAGGCAAGATGTTTTAGAGGAGGCCCAGGCTAGTCTTGAAAGATAGAGTCAATCTGTCAGTGTTGTGCTAAGCCAGTGAAATAAGGAGAAGGGTGTGTTCACAGAGAAATGCTTAGACTCAGTAAGTCCTCAGAGATGATCAGGACCAGCTTTTTCCCTAGAGTTTCTTAGCCCATCACTTTGAATAAGTGTTCCTCAAACTTGAGTGTGCATCAGAAATCACATGGAAGTTTTGTTAGCACACAGATGGTTGGGCTCCACCTTTAGAATTTTGGATTCAGAATATCTGGGAAGGGTTAAGAATGTGGCTAGCCAGTTTTTAGCAACTACAGATATTACTGGTCTCTGGTCCATTCTCTGAAATTTCTTCCCTGGAGTTTCTCAATCAGAATCTTCTGAGACTAAAGAGTATGTATTTCTGGCATGCATGCTAAAGAGAAAGTTTAAAATCCTCAATGCACTGCATGCCTGCTCTGTGCTGGGTCCTGCTGACCCCATGATTCCATACTCTTGCTTTTGTTTCCAAGTCTATGAATGCTTTGCAGTGCTCCAGTTTGAAGCTTTTCTGCATCTTCTTGTCTCTGCACATGGCTTTTTGTGTGTCCAGAATTCTCCTCCAACTTCTTTGTCTTTCTAAAGCCCAGTCCAGACACCAACTTCTTCAGTGCTGCCCTTCCGGTCTCCATATCCTTGCCAAAAACACTTAAAACTCTATTCTATCTTCCATTTTTTCATCCAACAAATACTTGCTGGGCTCCTTTTGGGTGGCTGTTACTGTGCTTGTCCAAGAGCAAAAATTCTCTCAAAGAAGCAATAATCTGGAGACAGAGACATGGAATGAGCAACTTCGAATTACGAAGATATCTGCCTCTGCTGGCCACACAAACTTGACAATGGATTAAATCTGACACTGAATCAGTCTTTCTCTATGCTTGCTTATTCTTGGAGGAAATGGCTTATTGGAATGTCAGTGTCACATTGTCTCATCTCTTCGTTCCCAGAACCTGCAGTGTATTGATCCCAGGATTGAGTATTTTCTAAATGTTTTCTGAGTTCAATAAAATATAGTTCCTCTTCCCAAAGTGCTAAGAACCTATTGCTACCACAAATGTAGCAGACGTAGAAACCTTAATTATATTACTAGTTGGAATCAGAAGTCCTTTTGCAGGGACTCTTTTTGTGAGAAGAATTCTTTAAGAAGCCACTTGGGAAATGAGAAGACATGAATGTCTGGAGTTTGGACAACATTAGATAATGAAAGAAAAGGTCATGTGCCTCTGTGTGAGAAGATAAAAAGCAGGTTTTCTGCTAAAGTATAGAGAAAACAAACAAAGTAAATAGAAATACAATGGGAAGAAGGAAGAGTCCAAGAAGGGTCGAGAAAGGTATCTACCGCCAGTAAGATGGCATGAGGGTAAGAAGCTAGGTAGGATGAAGGAGCCCAGGAAAATTCCTTAGCCCCAAAAGGACCAAAACATTTCAATAGTAGTCATTTCTTCCTATTTTTTTGTGGTATTTTGATTGAGATAGCTTCTACGCCTGTACTACACACCTGATAATCTCCATTAAAGTCCATCAACTCACAAGTGCCTTTGCTTAGTACCCTGTGTGGAAGTCAGTGAAGAGGCAGAGTATTATTATCCAAAACAGTAGGGGAGGTCTAGGTCAAGATTTGTAGAACAATGATAAGATTACCTCTGAGATGAAGTGATTCCTTTGAGTTAGGATTACATTTAGTCAAGAAATGCTGAGTATGACAGAAAACATTTAAGACACCTTCCTAGCCCTTGATATAATATCATGAATACAGTGGGAAAGTCCTTGATCTTGTGTGAGTGAGGGAAGACATTTAATAAACTAGATCGCAGAGAAGATGGAAAATGAAATTAGGCAAGAAGATGGTGTGATGGCAGCACATGGTCAAGTAAAGCCTTCTGAGGAGACTTGTGTAGAGAGCTGAGTAGCATGGTATCTGGGCTAAGAGCTGTCTGGTTCCAAGGGACAAGTACAGAAGCTCTGAGATGGAACATTCTTGGCACATCTTAAGATAGCAAGGAGTCTAGCATGTCTGGGAGAAAGCTGGAGCAGGGAGGAGTCGAGGGAGATCGGGTCAGCAGGTAGCAGGGGCCAATTGTGGGGGTGCTGTAAGACAAGAATCTGGATTTTTTATCCAGAGTGGAATAGCATACAGATGGAGAACTTTGATGAATTTTGAAAAGAGAAATAGCATGATCTGATTATGAATTTGTAAATCTTTTCTCTGATTTCTGCATGAAAAATAGACTGAAAGTGACAAGGGTAGAAGGAAAGAACAGATGATTTCATATTTGTAGAACTCACAAAGAAGGCCCTGAATTTTCCCTGACTGAAAATGAGGCTGATTACAAGTGATTGGAAGACCCGTGTAACATCTGGTCTGGATTTACTGTTACAACTCTTACAATGTTCTGCCACTATTGCTATTAGTAATACTGTTACTAACACTATTATTACTGTGGCTGCTACTGCTAATACAGGGTAATAAACACTTCCTATGTGACAGAAACATTGAAGAGTGATTTACATAATTTAAATTATTTGTTTCACTTCTTTTCAACAAACTGATAGTTAGAAGCTATTTATAAGCTATACTTTGAAGATACTTTTAAGCCCGAGAAATGTTAAGTGAGTCACTCAAGGTCATATAACTAGTAGGTGATGGCAGTAGTGTTTCACTTTCACTCTTTTTGATTCTGTGACCCATAATGCTATATTAAGTAATGACAAAAATAGTGAACTACATGGTAATATGAAGATAATACCTATAGAGGTAATAATCCCTAATATGGTGGTTCATTTAGTTAATCATTTATGAAAGCCCATTGTACAAAGAGGAAGAGACATCAGCCTGGGTGAGAAGAGGTCTCTGCTGTAATGGAATAGGATGGTAGAGACATAGAGTGAAATGTGTGCTGGGTAGAGTAGTGTGGAAATATTCAGGTGGAACAGGAGGTATAGCTTAGCTCTGCAGCTAGGAACAAGTTTCAGGTCCCTTTATACCTTGGGCAAGTTTTTCTACCTCCCTGCGTCCAAGTAACAGTACCATTCCTCAGTGGGCTGAGGCAAAGCAGTGCAAAGCTTATGAAATGTTTAGTGCAGAGCAAATACCAACAAAGGTTGATATATAGAGGAGTGGACACACTTGAAAAATATTTGGATTTTAATGCTGGATTCAGGTGTAAAGGGAAGATGTTGCCCAGGTGGCTGACGTAAGAAGCTAAGGAGAGCAGATGACCCGGGAGATGGATGAAGAATCAGAGACAAAATAAAAGTGTCAGGGACAGAGAAAGAGAGGAGAAAAAGAGACAGGAAATTGTTCAGAGGTTATTTCTCCAAGATTATAAAGAAAAGAAAGATGGACTGATAAATGTAGAGGAAAAGATGTTGTCTCTACTCCATCTTTATAGAGATACTGAGTCAGCCATCCACGTGGAAAATGAAAGAGAAAGAGTAGGTTTTAGAGAAAGGAGGAATATTTTTAACAGGAGCATTGTCGTTTTTAGTCAGAACAGAACCTGAGGCACAGACTTGGACACCAATGCATTACCTGAGAGATGATTTCCAAAAGCAGGAATGAGGAAATAAGGAAAATGAAGAGCAGAAGGGGGAAGCTGATGTAGGTGATGTTGTGGAATTGTTTACCACTGTGAACAATCAGAGATTATGTCCTGGGGCCCGTTGAGTAGCAATGAACATTTTCTCTGCACACTGAAGCCTGGGGCAGGTATCTGGTGAGCCTTATCACTCACTGACCAACCGCCTGCCCTTGCAAACTCTGCCTGTGTGTGGCAAGAGTGAACTGACCTCCTTCAGACCCCGGCCCTGAGACTGGGGGGAAAAAAAAGAAAAGAAAAGAAAAAGAAAAAACACAGGGAGAACTGGATGCAATCCTGTCAGCAAGCCCCAGCTGTGACTGAAGTCAGAAGGCCAAGGGTGCAGGACTGTTTCTCTGGTTGATCTTGAACTGACCTTTCTGTCCTTGTTTCTTTCTTTGGCTTCCCAAAAGTTACAATCAAATGTTCTGGGAATGAAACATTCTGAGATAAGAAGGGTAAGGCAGGCACAGTCTGGGCTCTGGTTTTGTCGTCTCTCAGAGAAGGATGCCCATCAGCCCTTGAGGAAAGTGACTCTTGATGCCTTGCCTTGTAAACCCAGGCTGGACCTGCTTCCAGGCTCCTCTGCTGCGGTGCACACAGATGAGATTCTGTCCACGCCAGCAGCTTTGCCAAACCTCAGGTCTCATTATGATGTCTCGATTCCTGCGAGTCCACTTGTTGACTTGCAGCAAATCCATTTCATGTTGCCTTTTTCTGTAATACATATTTATTTATTTTAAAGAGATTAAAATATAATAAAAAATTAGAAATGATACAGAGTTTCAAGAAACAAAATGATAGGAATTTAACAGTGGTTGTTATATTGCACATTGTTGTCTTCAAAGTAATTGTTCAGTTACTAGATATAAGCATGTAAAAGCATTAAGCATAAAGTGTTTCTTTCAATAAACCAATAGAAATTAGTAGTAGAATTATCATAGCTACAATATAGATTCCCTTCTTTCTTTTCTCCTTTCTGTCACCCTAGTTCTTAAGAAACTGCTCAAAAGGAAAGAACTTCATGTGACTTTTGTGCAAGTGTTTGAGCTCACCAATCAGACAAATTGGTAACCAAAAAGCACTGAATGCACTATGGCCAGGGAAAGTGACCGTTGGCACCAGCACCATCTTCTAGAAAGAGATGTGACCATCGAACTTCAGATTTTACTAAAATCCCCAAATGGGTAAATATTCCTAATGTCCCTTAACCTATGAGGATCTGAAGGTGGGAGAACTGAGGGTAAGGTGGTAAATTGGGGTGTAAGTTCATACTGGGCAAAATCCAACTCTCCCAGTTTTCCCCATGCTGCCAGCAGTCTGCAAAGAATTCCATTAGAAGGAAAGCGGAAGTGCTGTTAATGGGCTGATGCTGACTTATTATGCTGTAGACCAGGACCTAAAAATATACATTTCTTAAGAGAGTAGACTAGCTCGCAAAATAAAGAAGGAAATGAGAGCCACCGAGAACCTGGAATTGGATATTCTTCTCCCGCTGAAGTCCAGTGGATGGGAATTGCATTTCTCAGTCCAATCAAGAAATGTTTTACCTCCAGGAATACAGAGCCATTAAAGTTCCAGGCTTCTGGCCTCTGAGGAGGTATTCCAAAAATTCCATCTGTAATCTGCTTAGTTCAGCATTGTCAGTGTTTTGAGGTATTTTTTGTTTCTCTCGTTCTGACAGGTCCTTCTAACACTTTTTGGTCCTGTGAACACTCTGTCTCTAGGCCTGTCAACAAGGCTGGGAGCATCGCCTTATGACTGTACTGAAAACAGCGGAAAGAGCTGCTACTGCTGCTCCCACTGACACCTGGAGTTTGAATCTGTCCAGAGCCTGAGATGGGCAGACGTAAGGTGTGGAGGGCATTTCCCACTTGTCTCTAACCCACAGCTTTCACTAACTGGTTGAAGCACTCAGAGGGGCAGAGATGAGAAAAAGAGAAACACACTGAGCATTTATTTATATCAATTATATGGCTACAAATTACTTCATGTGATTACCATAGATGGTATCAGATTAGGCAGATGATTTTTCAAAAGTTAGAGTGATTGTTTTTCAATTTTTTTTTTTTTTTTTTTGTCTTTTTGAGACAGGGTCTCACTGTACAGTTCAGGCTGGCCTTGAGCTCAGTTTTGTAGCCCAGGCTGGTCTCGAACTCTCACCGATCCTCCCGCCTCAGCCTCCCGAGTGCTGGGATTACAGGCAGGCGCCACCACGCCCGGCTTGTTTTTCAGTTTCAAAGCCCAAACTGGAAGCCAACGTTTAAATCTGGTGTCTGACTTCAAACTTGATAGGAAATAGCACGCCATGCTGCTCCTTCCTGCCCTACTGCCAAGCAGACACTACCTACCAAATCAGGCATCGATTATACTGATTTCAGAATCCTTCTCACTTTCATGTTTAGATAGTCATAACCAGTGGAACAGAGAGAAATGAGGAAGAGTTGGTAGCATTCTCATTTTCCGAAGATTGGCAGGGATAAGGAAGGTTCTCCTTCTTCAAGAGGGGCCACACCCGTCACACAAGCATATCTTTAACCTTCTGAGCAATCGTTAGACCACACAGAAAGCAGCTCATCCGTCCCCACTGTAGTCAGAGTTGTACAATGACGAACAGGTGCTGCATGCACTCAGTCAACTGTTCTTAACGCCAATCACTGATAACACAACGGTGCACTTACTTTCAGTCTTTTGCTCACTCCACAAAGTTCGCTTTGACTTGCACTTGCAGTGATCAAACTGCAGCTGCAGTCCAGATCCTGCTTTTTTCATTTCATGTCCTTTCATCTAAAGAACTCCCATATTATAAGAAATCCCACGTGCTAATATTTAGTCCTACCCTGTACATACAGAATAAAAACAATTAGGCTGTGCACCCCCTGCTCCCAACATTTTGTACTCCTGAAGCTTAGAATGATTTTTAAGAAGAGATCTCAGACATAGACATCACCATACAGCTTTGGCATGACCAAGGGCTTAGGATTTTTTTTTTTAGCTCTTTTAGGACACCTTAAGGGCAGGCCAGGTGAGGCTTGTCGAGCTGGGGATCGAATCCTGGTCCTCTGTGCCTGACTGCATTTGCCTGAGCAGATGCTTAAACGACTGACCTAACCTGCAGGCCCCCCTCCCAAGGGCTTAGGTTTAAGATCTGAAAGCACTATCTTCCAGGCATTCCGTTCTCTCCCCAAGCTCACGAATGGCATTCATATCTCCAGCCTCCTTTGATATCAGCAAAATCACTGTTTCAGACAGTAGCGAGGAGAGCCTCAGTGGGTGCACCACTTGTTATCATTGTTGTCCTACCCTGCCTTTTCTTCCAGCAGTGAATCTGGAATAATTCTTCACAGGAGAGCAGTGTTTGCTATTCTACCTTCAATCCCTTCTTTTGATCTCATGGTTTTTGCCTGGAGCTCATATTTCAGACTAGAGTAAATTATTTACTGGTGTTAGTAACCAAGTCTCAAAATACAAACCTGAATTATCGGAGCAGTCAGATCTCAACAGCCAATGTTATTTATGTTCTGTACATATAGAGACAGATCAAAGGATGAATCATAATTACTCCAACATAATGATGTTTCCAATTGAAAGAAGGGCAGGGGCAATTTTCCCTGGTGACTAGAAACTTCAAGAAATGCACAGCAACTTGAGCAAGTGTTTATTTTCCCTCCTGGGGCCATCTCAGTGTCTAGGAAGGAAGACAGAGGTGGGTGGGGAATCGGGACCTAGGGTAGACTTGCAAACAGTTTTGTTTTCCTTTCTTTGCACATCAACAGTCTGCATCACATCACAGTGATGTCCTTGGTTTTTATTCTTCTGCCTTTATTACTATCAGCCCATGAACTCTTACAGGGCAGTGTGATGAAGTTGGTAGCCACAGGTCAGGATATCTAGGCTTCTTAGATTCTTCTTCTATTTCCCAGCTTGCCATTAGCATACTCTCTCCCGTGATGTTTCTGTATAGATCTAGCTGACCATGGATTGAAGCCTCTGACTCTGTGGGCCACAATAAACCATTTTGCCTTTAAATTGATATGTCAAACATTTTATCCCAGTAATGAAAAAGTGACTAATACAGGTGGGAAAATAATTGACAGAGAAAATGTGTTTATTAAGAGCAACTACATGTGCTTATATGTTTAAGTTTTTCATCTTGCGGGTAGCTTCAGAGCAGAACAAGTGGCTAACATCAGGCAGTGTGAAGAAATGACTCTGAGTCAGGGCTCTGATGTGCACCTTGATTCGCAGATTTAAGTTTTTCTACAATTTGGGAAAAGATGGCGTCATTTCTGTTTGTGTGGGAGAGCTGGCTGCAGTGGTTTTGTCACCCAATCCAGGGTCTGCAAACAAAAACAAAATTTTCTCATTTGCTTCTGTTTGTAAACCAAATTGTTTGCAAAACAGAAGTGTTAGAGAACTGAGCTACCACTGTAAGTCTAAATTTGAGACCTAATTCTGCCACTTTATGCTGTGTGACCTTGAGATAGGACTCTAATTTTCAATTCTCTCATCCATATAATAGGGATTCTTACAAAAATTGATTGAGACAATATATGTAATATTTATTTATATCAAATACTTACCTTGATGCTTATATATCAGTGATCAATAAAGAGCCTTCAGGGAGAGAAGACAGGATAGTTATGGGAATGGACTCATCCAGTTATGGAGGCTGAGGAGTACTATGACATGCCTCCTGCAAATCAGAGAACCAAGGAGATCAATCCAGGTTTGAAGGTGGCAGAGCCAGGGAAACTGGCAGCATAACCTCTTCATGAGACGGATGTTCTGAGACTCCTAGGAGCCGTGGCTGAGTGTCCTGGAGTCCAAAGGTGGAAAACCTGGAAATCTGATGTCAAAGGCATCAGGGACAATAGAAGGCTGGACAAACAAATCTGTCCTTCTGCCTTTCTCTTTCTATCTGGACCCTTAGCTGGTTGAATAATGAATGCCCTCCATACCTTGAAGGCAGGCCTTTCCTTCCCAGTCAACTGACTGAAATGCCATTCTCTTCAGGAGCATGTTCACAGACACACCCATAAATAATCCCTAAACCTAGTCAAGTTGCTACCTAAAATTAATTAGCTAATCATTTTTTACAGAGATTTCTCAGAGACCTCCACTAAAAATATAAGTATCATGCTTTAATCGATTGTGTCACTGGAGCTTCATCCAGTAGAAATGATGAATCCCTTGAAATCTGCACATGTGTTAAGGAACCAAGAGATTTCTTAGTCCCTCCTTTCCAGGTTATATGGAGAACAGATCTCTCTAAACCAAAACGACCATTGCGGCAAACGATTTATCATCACATATTCACAAATCTAAGAAACCATACTTTCAAGACATATCACTGATTTAAAAGCACTTTTCCAGGCTAAAAATGCAAAAGTTAAGGTACACATCAGCGGCAGTGGTCAGGTGTGCTTTCAGAAATGGTGAACTATGCAAAGATGTGCAACTTGGACTCAAAATCAATTCACACTAAAGGTTCTTGTTATGCGGGATGTGCTTGAAGAGGTGAAGGTTGGGAACCATGGTGGTGGCTTTGTGTGGAATTGAGGCTGTCAACACTCCTTTTCTTTGCAGTATGGGCCATAGAAACCTGACACCGCCCCAGTGGAGAACTGCTGCCTGGCATATTCACATTCACATTCCCATCTGCGGCCCATTCTCTGTGGTGCCCACCACTGACACTTCAAGCAAGTTCTACATTTTCTGAAGAACTGAGAGCTGCCTACATGCGATCCTTGTCCCGTCTGCTCAGGTGTCTTAATAATGTGAGTGATCTAGACTGAGCAGAGGCAGTTGAGAATCTCTAAATGGACAGCTGCCTTACAAATCTCAAGCCCATGAAGTACACACTGCAGTTGGGGCTTCTTGGGATTTGCTTCTTGGATAGATATTGAATTGGTTTGTTTAGATATCAAACATTAATTCTAGAAATACCCTAGTATTTTATGTCAATCAGCAGTACATAAAAATCAATGACACCATTCATTGTTAATATATTCTAGATTTTTTGCTGAGCAAATTCACGTTACTGTCTTTTCTTCATTTAGACATGTAATCTTCTCTTGAAAGGAACCCTCACAGTTTAATTGCTTACACCCCCTAAGCAACCACTGTCTGTGCACTAGTACCTGGTACTGAATGTACGCATATTTGATCACACTTTCTGTAAGTATACATGAGCATTCATATCACGTGATTTCCCTTGGAATTAGTTTGAGGAAACATGAATTTGATTCCTAACTCTGCTTCCTCTAAGTTCCAGGAGCCAAAGCAAGACAAAGAGTCTATTTATGTGTACTAAGGAACCAGAAGTCAAAAATGTATCCAGAACTAAGCGTAGCCGTGCATTCCTATAATTTCAGCTACCTGGGAGACCGAGGCAGGAAGATCACAAGTTGAGACCAGGCTGGGCAACTTAGTAAAAATCTAGTGAAATTCTATTTTAAACAAGTTCTGGACATGATAAAGTTTTTGATTATTGTGAATGAGGAAGGCCACAGGTTTAATCCCAGTGCTGCCTCTCCTGACGTAAGAAGAACAGGAAACCATGGTACAATGCTGTCTTTCATTGTTTCTAAGTAAACTCATAGAGGAAGAACATAAGAGATGAGCAAAAAACCAAATACTTGTGAGCTACCTTATAGAGAACAATGCAAACACATTTTAAGCACCAAATATGAAGATGGGAGAAAGGTATTACACAGATTGAGATTTATAGTCTAATATTTGTGGAAATTAAAAATATGCACACACAAATATCATCATATTTTTAAGGGCACATGTGCATTTTAAATGTGTATAAGATGTGCAAAATGACTTGAAGGATATATTCAGTGCAATAATGCACATGCCTGGTAGAGGAAAAGAGAAAATAGGCCCCTCCCACTAACCAACAATGACAACAGCATGAGCAAGAGAGTATGATCGTTTCACCTCTTTGCTCTGGGGTCGTTTGCTGTGGACAATAAAAGATCAGTTGTAAACCTCATCCTTCCATTGCAAAAGATTTGTTAGAAAATGTTACATCTAACACAAAAGTTGTACTCAATTTATAGTGGCCTAGTAGACTTAGAGACCTTTAGTGGCTTAGGATAACCTGTGCCACCATGTCTACTCTAATCTTCACAATTGGATTCTGAGCCAATTTTGTCAGAAATCTTTGACATCATGTACTATATATAGCTGTATGGGCCTTGGGCTGGTGAGATGGCTCAGCGGTCTAAAGCATCTCCTTACCTAGGTTCAATCCCCAGCACCACATGCTGTGCCAGCGCCTCCCTGGAGAAGGCTGAGCTGGCCATAACATGAAAAATAAAATAATTTTTAAAAAATAAATAAATACTAAATGAGAGTTTTTTAAAAAATAAAGCTGTAGGAGCCTTAACTGCATAAAAATCTGGTGGCATCACAACTGATTAAAAAATGTTTCCCTGTTTCTTTGATCCTTACATGTACCCAAGCCAACAGAAGGATGAACCATTTAAAAGGTCATAGCAGAGAGATTCAATCAAAAGGTATGAAATTTCTCTAGGCTTGTGCCTGCCATTTCCTCTAGGTGATACATGCTTTGGGGTGTATTGCACCCTTGTTAGGGATTTGGTTTCTCTATATATAGAATAGAGAGGATTGCTTGTCCTAGTACTTTCATGACCAGGGAAGCCAAAAAACGAACACCCCCTTTGCAGTCCTTACTGTATACAATTTAGAATCATGTGTCATGGGCTTGAACTTGGGCTCAGTTTTCATATAATTTCACCTCACTTGGCATTCAATGACTGCATCTACAAAATGAAAAGGATAATATCTAACATAGTTTCTTAGCATCATGCCTCACAAATGATAAAAAGTCAATAAATAGTGCCATTATGTTATTATTAGTATTATTATTATTTATTTATTTATAAAGTTAACATTCTTGCCAACATCATTACTGAATTACAATATTTGAAAGCAGATACATCATGGACAACATATTACAAGACTCATTAAAAAAAGAATTTAGAAATTTGCAACAAATCTAGATATCATTTTGTAATAAGAAAAGGACCTAGAAAAAGAATAAAAACCAAAGAGGAAATGTGGGTGAAAAAACTGAACTGGCAATACTTGGAACCATTCCTGGTACAAAGTAATTTCTATCTCCTCACTTTCATCTTCCTCTGTCTTCACAGATAGATAGACAGAGAGACAGACAAACACACACACACACACACACACACACACACACACACACGAATCATTTGTAGATGAGTTATCACAAAATCAAGAACTAAATTAAGACCAGATATAGATCTCAACTAGGTCTTGGCTAGACCCCCAAACCCATAACTTTCCCTTTTTGATCATCCATGAATTCAGATAATGAGATCAAATTGTGTTCTATAATTCATATTCATTGAATTTCCTGGGTGATATCATCATAAGTAAAATGAAAGGACTTTCCTTGCTGTAATAGCATACATTGATGATGAAATTGTCGTTTATCTCTGCCACTGGAATATCATGAAATATGAGATTCAGAGTGATTCTAAAGTTGTGGTAGACTGGCACATGTTCTTTAATGCTCTGGACTCATTTTAAAAACTGTTTTTGATTTTGTATTATTACAACAATGACTAATCTCATCTCAAGGATCATTTCTTTCATTGTTAGCCACTGTGTTTTCTAGAACACTTTCTTATGGATTATATTGATGTTTGGACTCCTTGGAAGAACAAGCCAGTGCAGCAAAATCCTCCCAAGATGTTCACCAATTTTCTTCTCCTATTTATGTAATTAATGATCATGATACTTAATATAATTAGTTCAGCTTGGCCTTTCAGAATTATCCTTTGTCCTGACAAAGGACAGTTCTGACACTTTTGGATACACACATCAGAACTGAATTGTCTTGGAATAATGAATTGCAATTCTGAAGAAAATGGCTTTCAGGGCATAATATGTGAATTGACTAAGGCTTTAATAATGATACTTTCCAGCTGGCCAAATACCATAGCAGATTAAAGCACCTGCAAGCAGGTGTAGGGGTTGGGGGTTCAATCCCTGGGGCCTGCTGTGCCTGCCCCAGCCCCAGCCCCATCACATGCTGAGAGAGCAATTGAGACTCAGTGTGGTGGGACGCGCCACCTGTAATTCCAACTCTTGGGAGGCTGTAAACAGATGGATTGCTATGATTCTGATCTAGTAGTGAGACTCTGAATATCCATAGGCCCTTCCCCCCCAAAAAAATAATGGTACTTACCACTCCTGATTTTTGTTTGTGTGCTTTAGTCTCTATTGTCTTAGAGAAAATATTTATCTATAGGCTATATACCCTGAGTAATTTTGTCAAATATTTACTAAATCTTTGGTTTGAGGGATTGTCCTGAGCCTGGCACAAGGAAGATGTCAATTTCTCAGTTTCTTTATAAGATGACCAATATTTTAGGGTACAAGAGAAAAAAAAGTGGGACAATTTAGCAGTCTTAAGAAAGCAAAGGTATGTGGTATCTAGATCACATATTTAGGGATTGACCTTAGGAAGATAAAAATATGTCCTAAAGAACACATAAAGAGAGGATTACCAGATATATTGGTAGGTTTGGAGTTTCAGTGATAGCAAGATCAGGGATTTTCATCTTAAGTTTTCCAGTTTCTCCATGGATTGTGGAATAAAAGATCATCAGCAGAAAGGAGGGCAGTTGACAGCAATGACAGCGACAACAGTAATTATCATTGTTCTTTGAGAACTTCCCAAGTGCCAGGTACTACTTCAGTCACTTTGCATAAATTAATTCTTAATCCTCACAACAGCTGTTGGAAGATAGGATAGATCTTAGCATGAAAACAAATTCAGTAGGGAATTTAGCATAAGATAGAAATTATTCAAGTATTCTGGCTATTTTCTCTCTGATGATTTGTAGCTGCTTAAGTGTGATGCAGGCGAGGCATATGGCTTACTGTACTTAGGCCTGGCTTTTCCAGGAAGTTTTGGTGGAGAAATGAAAGGAGACAAAAACATTCAGTAAGTAGCATTTGGAAGCAGGAGTTAGCAAGTGATGGACCATGAAATCTAAGCAGGAAATAACTAGCACATGGGAAAAATAGTGATGATGAGTGAAGGTAATGGCAAAGTTAAAGAGTTACTGTGTCAGAGTTATTAGACCATGATCTCCAAGAGTATGAGTTTGCAGCCATGAAGGAAGAAGGCAGCACCTGTGCTGTCAGTAGATGGAACAGTGTTCAGTGACAACGAGTTCTAAAGTGTGATTATGTGGTGGCAAGTGAAGTGGTGAGGAAGTGCAGCAATAGACGGGACAGATTTGGTGTAGAGAAGGGTGAGTGGTGTGGTGAGGCAGACAGGGAAGATTTTAGTCATCCTGGAGAAAGATCATGCAAGCCCAATTGTGCCAGTGACAGTGAGAATGGAAGCATACGAGTGCATGGGTTGGGAAGGACTTAGCACGTACAATAGTGGACAAAGGCGGCAGATTTGGCTGTGGGAGTTCAGAAAGAGAAAAAACTAAACTGATGCTCTAATTTTCAGGTTAGGCTAATGTTCCAAGATGGTATCAGTCCAGTTCAACCTCAAAAAAAGACTTGGGAGCAGTGGAGTAAGGAGTTGAGAGTAGACATGCAGAGTCTGAGATATTTGACAAGCTTTAAGATAATTCAGGATGTCTTTACTATGTATAGACATGATACTCACATTAAGCTTTCAATAGCACATCTCCTGTAAGGAAGCATTTGCATTTCACTAGGTGACTAATTAACTGAAATAGGGTTTGTGGGAGGAAAGAGTGTTGAAAGAGGAGACATAGAGACAGAATGTTAGAGAAGACCTCACAGCATAAGAACTGAAGATAAGCTCTCACTGGACTAGAAATAACTAAAGTGGAGCCTACTGGCCAGGCTGGGTAGTCTGCTGTGCCCACACATAAATAACATCAGGTACAAATTGTAAACATATGGAGAATCCTGTGTTATGGCTGCCGCTGTACTGCATGTCCCTTCTCTCTCCTGATTCTCCTTTTCCTGGGTCTTCTGCTTTTCTCCTCTCCTCCTGGCAACAGTGGCCTGCACTCTGGATACAATCACATTCCATAAAAGGTCCCCTGGGAAGGGGGATTAACCTCAAAATCCCTGAAATACCAAACTTGCTCAGCTCTATGCACACTTAGGTCATTCCCAAAAGCAAGTTGGTCTTGGTGAAGTTTGACATCCAATACCCCTACAGTGAGAAGCAGGACAAGTTCAAGCAACTCGCTGAAAACTCAGCCTCCAGCAAGGATCTCTTGGTGGCCAAGGTGGGGATCTCAAATTATGGTTACAAACTGAACATGGAGCTGAGTGCAAGATACAAGCTGGACAAAGAAAACTACCCAGTCTTTTATTTTGAGAACCCAGTCTCATACAGTGGCACAGTTAAGGCCTGAGTCACCCAGCACTGGCTAAAGGGGCAGGGGTGTACCTGGGTATGCCTGGTTGCCTGCCGGCCTGTGATGCCATGGCAAGGGACTTCATCAGGACCACTAGTGTGAAGGCCCGCCAGACCCTCCTGAACTGGTAAGGACAAACTGTCAAGTGTGAAAAAGACTGAAAAGTGGGCTGAGCAGTACCTGATAATTATGGGGAAGGCACTGGATCAAGCTGAGGACTTCCCAGCACAGAGATGTCTCAAATCACCAAGCTGATTGAGAAGAAGAAGAAGATGAGCAATGAGAAGGAGGAGCTCCGGAAGAGCTCAGACATCCTAACTGCCATTCAGAAGAAGGGGGCTGAGAAGGAAGAACTGTGAAAAAGCACTCTGAAGTGTGCCAGGGTTTTCTGGGGTAGGGAAAAGGGGGGAGAACAGCTTGTTGGCTCCAAGGCTTATGTGGGATATAAGAGGGAGTGGGAAAAATGATATTTAACCAGAAATATGAGCCCTGAATATGATGGGCATGGATGATGATGTGACCATGCCTGGGACACCTGTAGAATTAGCCTGAAACAGCTGGAACATTTAACAATTAGCAAAGGAATCAGTGCTATAAAAAGGCAAATACTGCTTAGGTCCTTGACAAGTATAATTCTGATCCAAATAAAGTTTCAGTATTTTGGTTAAAAAAAAAAGAAACTATAAACATATATTTTCAGAGGTCACTATCATTATCACTGTTGTTTATCTTTAGTTTGAATCATCCTGGAAGAAGAAAATCCTGAGCATTTTCTCAATCTCCATTTTCTTATATCAGCATGAAAGGTTTTATAGGGTTATAGATAAAAGAAATCTACTTATACAAGATTAAAGGTATATGGGAATTCAGCAAAAGGATATGGGATGTCTTTTGTTGAATTTGCGAGAATGAAAAAAAGATGCTTCAAAGAGGGCTTGGGCTTGGGGACCAGGACAAGTTCAGAAATTTCAGCGGAAGAGTTCTATGGACTTTCATCTTGTAGCCCCACCTATTTCTGATTGTTACTCATTTGCTCAGCAAGCATTTATTGATCACTGACTATGGACCTAGTAGCACTGTGTCTGGTGCTGGGCATAAAAATGTGAACAAAATTAAGGATGGCCTTTCCCCAGTACAATCTACATTCTCCTGGGAGACACGGTCATTAAAATTAATTAAGCATACATGCAAAGGTATCACTGTTACCATAGTCAATGCTATGATCAAAATCCAGGAGCACAAAAATTCAACCCAGCCACAGATTTTATAGAAGCTTTCCCTAATAAATTAACCAAAGGAAAAAATACAAGAAAGATGAAGAGGAAAGTAGAAGGACTGGCATTTCAGACATAGGTGATGACATATGGGAAGGCACTTTACTAAGTCAAAAATCTGTCAAAGGAGGCCTGAGAGAATGTTTTCTCTCTAGGTGACTCTTTAGAACATTATACATCATGGATCCCTTTCCCCTGTAGTCCCATAATCTCCTTGAACAGAAAACTTTGCATATCCCTGACTCATCCAGATGGCTGGCATTGACAGAAGTTCTACAAAACACTGTACATGGTTTCAGGGTAAATCCAGAGGAGATTTGACTGACCTTGTCAGATAAAAATGTTACGTTTTTTTGTTATACAGGTCTTGCCTTAACTTGGCCTTAACCATCCAGCAGAAAAGTTTAACCACGTGAAGTAAAACATAAAGCCATATTAATATGCTGAGATGTAAAAGACTCAAGTCAATAGCTTCTGACATTACCAGTCCTGTTGATAATCTACTATTATTATGGACTATTGGACTATACATGCAATTACTTTCTCTTAGTTCACTGAGAAGAAAGATTTGTAGTACTACTGTTTAGAAAAGTTATCATGTCCACATTTTATACTCTGAACAACTACTATGAAGACAATAATATGCAATGTATTAACTATTGTGGCTATCCTACTAACCTGTTTTGAAGCTATATCATTGTTATTTCATTTTCACTAAAATCAATGAAATAAAAACAAAAATAAAGCAAAATAATAAGGTCAAAGGCAGAAGTTCTACAGTGAAAAGTGAGGTGGTTAGAGACAAGGACTGGTAAGGTCATAATACTAAGGACAGACTTGATAGCTTTTTCCAAGAATAATAGGAAATTTCAGCTGTGTTTGGAGTAGGGACTGGGTGATTTATTTATAGAATGACTTTGGTAAGTTACCATTCTGGTCAAATTGTAACATATGGGTACCTGGACCAGTGGGCACACAGGTAGGAACTCTTGGCCTGCATCCCTGCACCACTAGAAATCCTTCCCTGCCCATAACCCACCCTGGCACCTGCTGTGGAACACTGCAGCAAAATTCCCTGCAGAGAGGCTGGGGTTCAGACCCTCTCAGCTAATCCAGGAGCAGAACATCAGGCCAGAGGAGCACCGAGGACTCATTTCTATGAACTGCAGCAGGAAGAGGCTGAACACAGCAGCCAGACCCAGCCAGGCACATCTGGACAATATCAAACTTGGTAGAACTGGGCCCAATGTTCACTGGCACTAATGGCATAACTTCACCAACGTTCTATACCAAAGGTCAAAGGACACTGCTATACAAAATGACAAAAAGAAGAAGCAAGATACAATCTCAGTCCCCGAGCCCACCCAGAACAAATGAAGGAGACACTAGCATAGGAGAAAATGGGCATCACACAGCTGAAATCTCTGAATTATAGCATCTGAAATAAAGAAACAAATGCAGAAACATATGGAGTAACTCAGATCAGAAATAACCTCTGAAGTAAAAAAAGAAATGTCTGAATTAATAGTGTTTGCAGAAAAAAAAGCCTTTCAGAAAAGTATAGAGGAAGTCAGATCAGAAAAAAACCACAGGTGAAAAAAGACATCTCTGAATTAATAGCATCTGCAGTAAAAGAACAACTGCAGAAAGGTAGAGAGAAAATCAGATCAGCAATAATCTCTGAAATGGAAAAAGAAAGGATGACTATAATGAAATAATAAATACTTTTAAAGAAGACATTGATAAAAACTTAGAGGAAGAACAGAAAAATGATGCAATCCTTGGATGAGCTATATAGGAAAGAAATAGATTGCATGAAGCAGTTTCAAAGATATATACAGGCAAGTAAAATTTCAACCACGAGCTGCCAACACTGTATGAACAAAAGTGAAGACAGAGTTTGAGATGTTGAAGACACAGTTGCAGCTAGTGAAAAGGTAAGAAAGGATCTCTTAAAAACAACTATGATGCAGGAAGCAATAACTCAACATCTGCAAGATGATGCAAAGATGAACAACGTGAGACTAATAGGTATCAATGAGAAAGAAGAGTCAATACAAATGACATAAAAATATGGGCAGAAATGACAGCAGAAAACTTCCCAAATATGAGGAAACAATTCGGCATTAGGGTAACTGAACTATACAGAATTCCAAATAACATCAACACAACTAAGAACACACCAGAAATATAATAGTCAAGATCCCAGAAGCCCAGCAGAAGAACAACATACTAAAAGCTGCTAGTGAAAAGAAAACGATCACATTTAAGGAAAACCCATCAGAATAATGGCAGATTTCTCTTCACAAACCATGAACTCAAGAAGATAATGGAGCAGAGTGCTTAAAGTCCTCCATGAAAACAAATTCCAGCCTAGACTGCTATACTCCACAAAACTCTCAAGTATGAGGGAGAAGTGAAATACTTCCATAACAAAGAGGAACTAAAGAATATCGTGATGTCAAAGCCAACCCTATACAGACTACTAAAAATATTTTAAAGAGGGACCCAAATGACCCAAATTCCATGAATGAGCACAGAAAGAGCCCACCAAATAGGGCAACCAACTAAACATAGGAGAAAAGGGGTAAACAAAAGTAAGTAAAAAGCATGTCAGTCATAAGTCAATACATTTCCGTTATAACCATCAACGTAAATAGACTTAATTCTCCAATAAAAAGAAATATACTGGCAAAGTGGATTAGGAAGCAAAATCCAGCAATATTCTGTATATAAGAAATACACTTAACCCATAAAGAAAGTCATAGGTTTAAAGTCAAAGCATGGAAAAAAATTCTACGTGCCACAGCACCTCAGAAAAAAAGCAGAAGTAGCAATCACGTTTGCAGATAGCCTGAATTTCAAACCAAGAATGATCAAAGGAAATAAAGAAGTCCACTACATACTGGTTAGGGGAAAAATTCACGATGAAGAGGTAACACCCCATACAGGAGCAACCAGCTATATAAGACAACTCTTAATAGACATGAAAAAGCTAATATCCAATAGCACAGTCTTAACAAGAGACACCCCTTTATCTCAAAAAGATAGGTGAAGCAGACAAAAAATTAGCAAAGTAGCAGATCTGAACCAGAACTTTGAACTTGGACTTAGTAGACATATACAGTGTTCCACCCAACCACTTCTGAATACACATTCTTTTCAGCTGCACATGGGACATTTTCCAAAATAGACCACATACTAGTGCTCAGGTCATGCTTATGTATATGCAAGAAAACAGAAATTATCCCATGCATATTATATGACCACAGTGAAATGTAACTGGAAATAAATGACAAAAGAATCTATAAGAACCCCAGAAATACACGGAAATTAAACAACACCCTGCTCAGTAACACTGGGTTATAGATGAAATTAAACAAGAAATTAAACAATATTTACAATTTTTTTCATAGAATTTTTTTTTAGAATTTTACATATATGAGTCAATACATACATATTCTTGTTATAATCTGGCAATAATAAAGGAACAGGTGATAATCTTTTGTAAGCTCGTCCTTGCATTTTCTCTGTGTACTTTGAGTTGATCCATATTAATTTTTCACTTGATATTTATGACCTTGTTCACTGAGTTTTGAAAAATTTTCTGTGTTCCTGGAATTGAACTTCCAACCTCTTGCTTGCCAGTCAGGTACTGTTTTACTGAGCTACCACATCCACTTCCACACACAATATACTCCTTTTAAAAGGGCTTTTCTAAACCCCTGGAGAAACAAGACTGACGTATAAGCTGTTTACGTTATGTTCTCCTTGTGAGCCATATGTGGGTCTGTGGAATCATAGAATTTTCCAGATCACAGCTCAGATTTGTCACTCAGGTTTCAGAATTAAACAGTGAACAGTAAATGTTTATGGTAGCTGGTATATTCTATTTATTTATTTATTTATTTATTTATTTATTTATTTATTTATTATTTCTTTGATTAATACTATGCACATTGTTGTCTTCATAGTACCTGTTCTGAGTACAAGATGCAGATATTATAACTTTTCTAAACACCATTAGTACAAATATTTCTTCTCATTGAACTAAGAGAAAGTAGTTGTATACATAGTCCAATATTCCATAACAGTACTGGGTTATCAGTGGAACTGGCAAGGTGAGAAGCTATTGACTTGAGCCTTTTACAGCTCAGCATACTAATCTGGCTTTACTTGTTATGCCTCTTGGCTATACTTTTCTGCTGGGTAGTTATGGTGAAGTTAAAGCAAGACCTATATAGCAAAACATGTAACTTTTATATCTGACAAGGTCAGTCAAATCCCATTAGGATTAACTTTGAAACCATGTAAGGTATTTTGTAGATATTGTGTCAGTTTCAGTCTCCCTAGTGTAAGAACTCAAAAGAAGAAATAAAAATGCAAAGGCATGACACAGCTACATGGAAATCAAGAACTTAATGATTAAATAACAAAGAGACAGCAAGCCAAAAACTTATGAAACATGGAAGGCGCAATACCATGCACACATATTAACAAGATGAATTAGACAATGGTCCTAAGTATCTCCAAGAGGTTTTTGACACTGAAGATAGCAATGCGTAATACTAAAACCATGCTTGGAATGCCTGTCATTCTGGTCTTTAGATGTGTGCTGCTTCTAATGTCACTTCAATTATTGCTACACTCTCAGGTAAATGTTTGTTTTAAAGAAATGACAAAAGGGTACTAAAAGAGAATAAGAGACAAGGAAAAATGGCATAGGATTGAAATGCTGCAATTTTGTATGTGGTTAGGTTTCTGAACTGCTATGTAAAAATGTGAAACTTTTTAAAAATCACATTCTATGAGGATTTACTAGAATATCAATGACTGATGGAAAATACTGGTTCCATGTTAAGTCTAAGGCATTTGATATTCAGAAAGGCAGTGATGTTAAGCTCAAGTACCTATCTTATACAGTAATAACATCACTGAGCTTCTCCTCGGAAGGGTTAACAATTTAAGTTTGCAGACATAAAATTTAGAGAAAAAAAGGGCTACAAAGATAGCCAATATTTTGGCCCTAGCTCTTCAAAGTCATTGAGGATTCAGGACATAAGAGAACCTGTACTATGACATTCTATAACTCGGTGGTCTCCCAAATTTTATATTCAAAGACATTATAAGGCCACAGAGGAAAGAGATTAATGATATATAGTGTGCCTAAGGAGAGTCACCTAGAGAGAAAACATGCTCTGAGGCTTTCACAGAGAGCAAATTGGTCAAGCAATGGCTGTGACTTAACCAAATGGCTGACACCGAAAAAAGTTCTACAAAATGCTATACATGGTTTCACAGTAAATTCTGGGGATTTAACTGCCCTAGTCAGATAGAAAAAATATATGTTTTGTTATATAGGTCTTGTTTTAATTTGGTCTTAACCACCCAGGAGGAAAGAATGGCCATAAAGCTAGATGAGTATGCTAAGCTATGAAAGACTCAAGTCAACAGTTTCCAACATTGCCAGTTCTGCTGATAATCCACTGCTATTATGGAATATTGCACTATGCATACAACTACCTTATCTTAGTTCAGTCAGAAGGAATATTTGTATTAATAGTATTTAGAAAAGTTATTATGTTTGCATCTTGTACTCTAAACAACCACTGTGAAAACAGCAATGTTTAATATTAATATTAAATGTTTAATATTAATATATTAATGTAATATATTAATTATTGTGGCTATCCTACTAATATTTTTTGAAACTGTCTCATTGTTATTTTCTATTGAAAATAATAAAATTAAAAATTGTAGTATATGATGTGGAAGAACTCAGCTTGTATTTCTGATTGCCTCTGTTTGGATCACGTTGTGATTTGTGCCCTTTTGTCCCCACAAGCCTCATACAGTCATTGGGGCAGCTTCTAGAGTTTGACTAATCATAACCCAATGCTGGGATTATGGCTGTGGGTGATACACCGGGTGACAGTGTGAATACAATATAAGGACAGGAGAGAAGCCTTTGCTACCTCTGCCACACCGCTGCTTCTCTTCTCTTTTGCTCTTGCTCTTTTGCTGTTTTCCACAGCCAGCAACTGCTGCCACCTTCCGTGTGCCACTCTGTCTTGGAGCTAGCAGAATATGATCTGAAACCTCCGCTAAATGTGAGCTAAATAACCTTTCCCTCCTTAATTTTGAGTATCAAATATTTTGTCCCAGCGATGAGCTGACACTGATCAGATGTCTGTCCTGGTGCAGTCACAGTGCACTGGACCAGGGGAGTCACATGGAAGAACCAGGACTGCTGAGAACTCTCCTCAAGGGTAATTTGTAGAAAAGATGAATTCTTCAAAGACTATCATAAGTAATGCATCAATTCAGTCAGCATCGTCACTTTCCATGATATGGAAATTTGAAAACTAAAAGCTGCCTAGTAGTGTCCCTGGCTGGTCCACCCTTATCTCATTTTAACATGGTGAAGTAGCAGTTATTGTTGCCATTTTATAGATATCTAAATGAAGATTGAGAACACTTTAAAGCAGGGATGACTAATTCTGAAGTGTATGTACCCTTCATCATTTTCCTCCCAAATTCCAAAAGCCTGCATTATAAATGTGTAATTATCATCATTATTATTACTAATAGCAATAATAACAGTGTTCAATTAATAATAATACAATTACTATGCATTTCTAATATGCATAATGTATTATTCACCAGCCACTGCTCTCAACATTGTATATATTTCACTCATTCATTTAACTCTAGGAACAGCCTACGAGTAGTATCATCTCCACTTTCCAGATAGGTAACTGAAGCCCTGAGAATTTCAACAGTTTAGGCATTCCACTTATAAGCAGGTAGGAGAGCCCTACAAATTTTTTCTTTTACTTTTTTTTTTTTTTTCTGGTGGGACTGGGGTTCAGACTCACCACCTTGCACTTGCCAGGCAGGCACTTGTGCCACAGAGATATCTCCCTGACGCCCCTACAAAAATTTTCTATGATAATCATTCATTAGTTTTATCTGAACAGAGAGTATCTACTTTGTGTAACAACCCTATAATGTTGGTGCCATCATTGTCTGTCACTCATAAACAAAACAAAACAAAACAAAAACAGACTAAAGAGATGACTTGCTAATTGCATAAACACAGTTCTCACTGGAAGAAACAGGTATTTATTATTTATTTATTTATTTATTTATTTATTTATTTATTTATTTATTTATTTATTTGATGCAGGGTCTCGCTACACAGGTTGGATTTGTCTCAGCCTCCCCAGTTCTGGGATTACAGGTTTGTGCCACCATACTCAGTTCTACTGGCTGGCATAGCTTCTGGGGCTGGCATGGCATGTGGTACCAAGGACCAAACTCAGGTCTTTGCACTTGCCAGGCTGGCACTTAGACTAACAAGCTCTCTCCCTAACCTCAAGAATCAAGTTTTAAATTAAGATCTGTTTGACCTTAAAATCCTTGTTGTTGGGATATGAAAACACTGTCCCACCATCCTCTGGTCAAGGGTTCTGTTTCATTCCTTCTTCAATGAACCTGTGAGTCTATGTCCTCCACAAAAGTGAAGGATCAGTATGGTTAAAAGTGCTTATTTGTGCTTAAGTCATGCCAGTTTCCACTCTGTGATACCCACAGAGATTAGACTGTGTCCCCTTTTAGAAGAATGTCACAACAAGGAATTGATCTCTAGCATTTTCCACTTCAGTAATAATCTCTGGCATGGAAATGAATTATTTAGATTGTTAGTGGCTGCCAGTCTCCATAGATTGCAAGAGGAACCTCAGCAGGGTGACAGGTGACATTATTTTTTCTTGTTCCTTTCTCTCTCTCTCTCTCTCTCTCTCTCTCTCTCACTCTCACTCTCTTTTGTTACAATACCTCTCTGTAATTCCCTGTATCAAGTGGCCATGAATTATATATGTACATTCTGAAGTTTGATGAAATTTTTTCTACCTATTACATTTCCAGGTTACCAAGTCTAGCAAGAATTTAATCCAAACATGCTTAGAACAATACTATGTCATTTGTTCTTTCATTATAGTGCCTTTTGTTTTATTATATCATGTATTCAAACTGCCAGCAATCTCTCCTTATTGTATTTTTACCAGAGGATTGAAAACCAGACAAATGAGTCTATAATAGGCTCAGAGATGCTAGAAATTCAGAAACCATGGGCCTAATCATTCCATCCCATCATGCATGAAGCAGTCCTTCCTTTATTCTGGGGGCAAGCAGCAGACAAAGACAGGATCAGCAGTAGAGAAGCCAAAGTTCCAAACAAAAATTTAAGGCAGAGAAATCTGAAACAACCCCCAAAGTCTTTTGCTTATAGGGGAAGAAAGAGATGTATTGGAACATATCCTAGGTTCTTCGTGACACAGCTTCTTTTTGTCTGTTCAACTTGCTGGGATCCAATACACTAGTTATTCCAGCCACTTTAAACATCAGCAGAGGGCCAGCTAAAAGGCTCAGCAGATTAAAGCACCTGCAAGCAGGTACAGGAGCCAGGGGTTTGATCCCTGGGCCTGCCATGCCAGCCCTGCCCCAGGGGCACGCTGAAATGGCAATTGAGACTGGATGTGCTGATATGTGCCCATAATCCCGGATCTTGGCAGGCTATAAACAAGGAGATCACTATGAGTCTGATCTAGTAGTGAGACTCTGAACACCCTTGAGACACTTCCCTAAAATATAATAAATAAAATAGATAGACAGACAGACAGACAGACAGACAGGCAGGCAGGCAGACAGACAGACAGAGACAGACAGACAGACAAACATCAGCAAGTTCCTGAAATGTTCATATTGAGCAATAGTGTGATCAACTATTCATGAATAACCCTAAGGTCTTCATTGGTTAGGATTCCTTTTCTCAATTGGAAACGAAAGGATCAGCATGTCAGCTGTGAGTAAAAGAACCATGAGTCAAATTTACTTTGGCAAAAATGAATACAATGTTAGACTGTGCATTTGGGAAGCTCAATGGTATCAGAAACTTCAGACATGGCTGATTCCCAGGTAGTTACTTGAAATGACTGGGATTTACTAGGAAATTACTAGGATGCTTCCTGGCATTCTTCGGCTCTCCCAGCATTATTGCCATCGTAAGTAAGCCATTTCCTTAGGCTGATAAAAAAAAGGTCTCAGGGATTGTTTGGTTGACATCCTGTAAGCCCATTCATGCCAAAGTAAGACAGTGCCTTGTTCAAAAACACTAGAAAAGTTTCAAGCATCTATTGAAATTTGCATCATGAGAAATTAGAATATTGCCTATGAATAACTTAGCTGAGTATCACCGTAAGAAAGCCCATTGGTCTGCCAACCATTGGGAAATCTCAACCATGTTTATAGTGGGTCTTTTTCTTTTTAATGTATTTGGTATATGGTCTCACTAGGCTCCAGTTTTCAGCCTCTCCAGCGCTGGAATTACAGGCGTGTGCCACCATGTCTGGACTCAGTAGCCTGCTAGCATGCCCAGGAGTGGGGCTGGCACAGCATGTGGTACTGGGGATTGTAGTCTGGTCCTGCATTTTCCTAAGCAGGTGCTCAGTCTGCTGAGCTATCTCACCGGCCCCACAGTAGATCCTCTTGACCCAGGACATATGTGCTCCAAAAACTGATCTGTAACATCTTATCTCCTAAATCCTGGAATCAATTCTTAATTACCCTTATGCTTTTATTGATATTTTAGAAGAGAAGTATTTCTTTGTGGAAACATCTTTCAGAAACTTGGATTAATTAATGAACCCTGGGAAAGTCACTAATTTCTTGGAAAGCTGAAACAACCTCTCAAAACCTTTTCTGGCTTCCATATTGCGTATAGGTGAAGAAAAAACTTTAACTTCATTCATTGCCCACATGGCTTCTAAGGACATAGACATTTGAGCCTCCAAACAAAGGTAGTCTCACTTGAATTGGTGGTATTTGAGGGACCTAACTGTGCTTAGAAAGCTAGGATCCAGAAATGGGGAAAGGAAGAAGGAAGCAGGAAAGCACCTATGAATATTCATCAACGTATTGAACATTCCATCTTCGCTTAAGCAAAACCAAATCCCCTGCCCAATATGTAGTCCAAAGCTAAGTTGATGGCTCTTTATGATTGTCCAGTGGTAGATATAGGAAATGCATTTCTTAATTTTAAAGCTGGCTATTCCATTATCTGCTTGAGATAGGGTGAAAGCCATCTCCATCTATTTTAAGAAAGTATTACTGTACAATGTTACCAGCTTTCAACAAACTCCTCTCCAGGTCAGAATGATTCACTGCCTTTTCTTTTTCCATGGGGAGGGGAGGCTGGAATCAATAAAAATTTTAATTAATTCAAATAATTTTATCTTTATAGCTTTTGTATAAGTCCAGCTGCCATAAAATGTCTATCATAGGAACTGAATGTGATTTGATTAAGTTGTTGATTATTTCTTTATATTCCTCCATGACCTACAATCTTGATTAAATATTTACTTGATGTAGAGACCACAGTTCACTCTTTGTAATATGGAGAAGGACAAATGCTACTTCTCCACTTTCAACTTGGATAAAGTTGGTTCTATAAATGTCAAGTGACATGCCAGAATGTACCTGGACAGGTCTGAGAAGAGTAGCCAGGAAGTCTTGCTTTAGCTCCCAGAAAGGAGGAAACCAGGGAACTTTTGATCTAGAAGACTGGAGTTTGGAACCTCTCCCTTCAGTATTTAACTATAATTAGCGAGAACCATCCATATGCCAACTTTTCTCGGGCCAGATGGGTGGTTGTCAGGCAGCACATGATCTTTGCTTCACTTTGAAAGAGACATGAGTAATCCTAAGGATATTAATCCAACTAAAGCTATATTTGTCTTCATTTTTTTATTGATAACACATTTCTATTTCTTCTCTAGGCTTCAGGGGAAAAAGCCACAAGATAGTCTTTCGCAGAACCTATGAGAAAGATAATGGCTCCTACTGAAAGCTGTAGCCCCATCCTCAGCTGGCCTCATGTATCCTCAGAAGCACCAAACAACAGATCATCCAATATCAACATCTTACAGCTGTCCATGCCACTTGACAGATGAGGAGACCAAGGCTCAGGTAAGGTATATGTCTGACCCCAAACAATTTAAGGATGGAGCTAGAGTGATCATCTCATGTGAAGGTGATATCCCATTCATTACCCCATGAGGCAGTATGTTTCTTTCATTCTCAAAACTATCAAAAATTCTACTCTTATCTGAGAAGATGACATTACCTGTAAAAAAGCAGAAGGTCGGCACAGGAAATGTATCTGTGGTGGATGTGGAATTAATTACAAAGTAATCAGAATTCAAGGAATTTGAACAAACAACCTACTCTATTTATCTCTCTTTCCCCAGAATCTTTCTCCCCCATCACATTTCTCATTTCTTAACGTTGCTATCCACTTCTGCTGAGTTAGTCCTCTTCATAAAATATGGGAACATCCCAGAGAGCTTCAATCTGATTGGTTCTTTTAATGTTCATCAAGCTAATTGGCTACCCTCACTTGTGTCAGGTGATCTCAGTTCACTGAGCCCCTCACTGATCCAGTGGATGAGCCACAGATATTTCCCTGGCTCAGTTAAAAGTGCTCCCCAGGAATGAGCAGCTTGAAGGAGGGGAGGATGCAAGTAGAGCCAGGTCAGCTGGTAACAAGATATTGGAATGGCAAGCACTTTTTATTATAAATATAAATGTCCTTCCCAGGACTTTATTAATAATATTCTTTATTAAAATGATGACATATTTTTATTGGCCACTTCCTGGCACCACTCAAATGCTTTAACTTTATTTTCTTATTTAATCTTCCTGTAATCCCAAAGGATGCCTGTTGTGATCCTTACTTTATAGATAGGGAAATGGATGCCCAAAGAGGCCATTAGCTGCTTCAGATAGCGCTAGTATATCTTCTTAAAATAGTGTCTTGGCCCAGTTTTGGAACACTGGCTACATAATAGGCAGCTTTTATTTCTGGTCAGTTGATTAAGCCCATGTTGCAATCACCAACCTTGCATTCTGGGTCAAACCATTCAACCCAAGCACCCAAAGGTTAGGTACCAGACAGTACAGTTCCTGTGCCCCAGAGCATACTGAAGTTATCCTAACAAGCAAACCCAAAGACTGCTTTACTGACTTCTCCCTTTCCTTTGCACAGAAACTACAATAAAGTCTTTCTTTCTCAGCCCCCTTGCTCCACCTGCCTCCTAACCAAGCCTGCTTATTCTGTTGTGTGTGACAAAAGATGAAACTTCCTTGAATCCTGATTACTTTCTGGTTCTACTTCCACCACAGATACACTGTCCATACCTATCCTCCACCTCTTTTTAAAGGTGATGGAGTCTCCTAGGATAAGCACAGAATTTTTGGCATTTTATGAAAGTGAAGACTATTGGTGTGTATATGGCCTCACCATTCCTCACCCAAAATATTAGAGTGAAAACAGTAATGTGGCTGATGAGAGGTAGAACCGTGCACATACATGTGCCCCATGACCTCTCAGTCACTCCCGAGTGTGTCTTACAGGGAGCGGGCACCACCGGCTAGCTATTCTGGGTAGAGTCTGGACTTTGTGCAATGTTGCTGCTCAAGAAGCTCCTTGCAAGAGTTGTCTTCTGCTAGTTTCTCTTAGTTCATTGAAAAGACAGGTTTGCGTTATTTTCTGTCTACTTTGTAAGAGAGAATCATTTTATCTATGATTTGTACTTTGAAAAGGATGATGCATAGTGTACTATTATTGTATGATTATTTTGATATGATGTTATTTTTCATAAAATTGGAGAGTTTTCTTTGGTATGTTTTATCTCATTATCTGGTCTTCTTCATTAAAACCTATCTTGAGGGAGCTGGGTGTGGTGGCGCACGCCTGTAATCCCAGCACTTGGGACACTGAGGCAGGAGGATCGGTGCGAGTTCGAGACCAGCCTAGGCTACAAAAGTGAGCTCAAGGCCAGCCTGAACTGCATAGCGAGACCCTGTCTCAAAAAGACAAAAAAAAAAAAAAAAAAAAAAAAAAAAAAAAAAAAAAAAAAAAAAAAAAAAAAAAAAAAAAAAAAAAAAAAAAAAAAAAAAAAAAAAAACCTATCTTGAGGGTCCTTGATATTTGATAATTTTATTTATTTATTTATTTCCTCATCTTGTTATGTAACTTGACTCATAGTGATCCTCCTGTCTCAGCCTCCTCAGTGCTGAGATTACAGGTTTGTGCCACCACACCCAGTTTCAGTGGCTGGCATGGTGCGCCAGGGCTTCCGGGGCTAACAAGGCATGCAATATTGGAGATTGAACCCTGATTTTTGCACCTGCCAGGCAAGTGCTTAGACCACCTAGCTCTCTCCCCAGACTGATATTAGGTAAGTTTTAAGCCAATACAGCATGATAATTTTTGTCCTGTCTTCATCATTGGTTTTTTGTTTGTTTGATGTTTTAATTTAGGACAGAGTCCTAAATTTAGGACAGACCCTGTATGTGTACAGGATCTTACTATGTAGATTGAACTCATAGTGATTCTCCTGTTTTTAGCCTCCTGAACACTGGGATTACAGGTGCACACTATCACGTCCAGTCTCAATCACCCTCTCAGCAAGCCTTGGGGCGGGGCCAGCAGGGTGCACTCAACAGAGATTGAACCCTGGCTGCAGCATTCTGCCAAAGCAGGTACTTTAGTCTGCTGAGCTATCTGGTTGGCTCCTTCATTGTTGTTTTTCTTGTTTTACATTATATTAACGATAAAGTCTTTTAAAAATCTTAAAACTTTAGAGATCAAAAGCAGAAATTTCAGTGATTATGTCAAAAGGAAATATTCAAAACAGGGCTAGTACACATCTGTGACTTTGGATAAGACATTGATCCCTCTGAATCTCAGTGTCTTCATACAAAAAATGAGGACAGTACTTCCATACTTGCCTGAGTTGCTGAGAAGATCAAATAAGAAAATATCCATAGTAGTAGCTTGGAGAATTCCTAGTACCCAGTATATATTCAGTAAACATTGACATTCTGGGCTGAATAATTCCTCTAAGGTATCATCACTGAGCTACTAAGCTACGTTGGGCCTTCAACAATTCTGCATTATTTTTGTTCCTTATCCTAAGGACATTGCCTGGGATCTTTCTTTGCTGTGGAGATCATCTACATTACCCTTTTATTCTCCCTGTGAGCCCCCAACTAGCCCTTCATGTTTTAGACCCTATTTTTTGTCCACATTTGATTTTTGGGTGATCAATTCTCCTGATCTTTTTCCATCACGGACACAGGTGTTAGGCTCTGCTCTCTTTTCCCCTGAACTAGATACCAAATATGTTTAACCTGAAGGTTGTGAGGGTGTGATTATAATTGAGGTTTTGATATGGCATTCTAGGTCTGCGCTATCTCCCCAGCTTCTAAGTCCAAATTCAGTGGGAAGGAATTTCATGATTTGTTAGCAATGTCTGCCTGGGCGCAGAGTGGACAATGGTGGCTCACATTCAGCCCCTATGCTTATCACGTTAACTTGCCCCACAGTCTTTCTAGAATTGTGTTCACGTTATGCTGATGGTCATGATACAGGAAAGTCGTGGTGAGCCACTAATGCATAAGCCTCTGTTGCTACTCAACACACACTGAGATCTTACACCCTGGTTCAGCAGATGCTCACTCTTTCTTTCTTTCTTTCTCTTTTTTTTTTTTTTTTTTTTTTTTTTTTTTTTTTTTTTTTTTTTTTTTTTTTTTTTTTTTTTTGTATTTTAGGGAAGGGTCTGCAGGGTGTTCATGGTCTCACTGCTAGATGGGACATATAGTGATCCACCTGTTTACAGCCTCCCAAGAGCTAGGGTTACAGGCATGCACCATCACCCCAAGTCTGAATTGTGGTCTCAGTGCACCCTGGGGGCAGGGCCAGTATAGCAGGCCCACGGATCGAACCCCTGGCTCCTGTGCCTGCTTGCAGTAGATGCTCTATCTTTATGTAAAAATATATGTGCTGTAATTTATTCATTATCATGTAAGTAAACATACCCACCCATCCATCTTTCCTAGGTAGTTGAATTAAGTCATTAGAGTCTTGTATTTTTGTAATTGTGAGGGTTCAACCCAGGGCCTCACACTTCCTAGGCAAGTACTCTACCTTTGAGCTGTACTCTCAACACTTCATTTTATTTTGAGAAAGGGTGTTGGTATTTTGAAATCAAAATGTATACTCTTGGGGCCCCGGCGGGATGGCTCAGTGGTCTAAAGCGCCTGCTTGGGAAAGCTTGGGGCGGCTTCAGGGACCACGGTTCGATCCCGGGCACCACATGCTGCGCCAGCCCTGCCCTTGGGGCAGACTGAGCTGGCCATAAAAATGAGTGAATAAACAAATAAAGGTTCTGAAACAAGAAAAAAAAATTTAAAAAAAAAATGTATACTCTTGTCTCAGCCTCAGCATGTGTAGCTAATATTATAAGTACATGCCACCATACCTAGATAACTTCATCTCTTTCAAAAGTTTTTAATGACTTATGCAATTAGTATAAAAACTATGCAAAGACAAGTTACCCCATGTCATCTTTTAGGCTAGAATTGTAAGGGCATTATTCATAACTACTCTTTAAGGAATACCATTTCCTGTCTGCTAGGCAGTATCACAGATGCAGAGCAATATCTTTTCATTTTACTTTATAGCAACACTCCAACGTCAGTTCTTTTATACTAACTATGAGGATTTTGTCCATATTGTGCCAATAGTTATTTAGTTCAATTAACAGAGGGTAAATAAATTCTAGTACCAGTTCATTTATGCTTCACAACAAACTCAGTTAGAAACTCTTTCTTGGCCTGTTATGTTTTAGATCTAAAATATTACCCAAAAGTCTTATGACTTGGAGGTGGGGCCTAATCCCTGGGGAGATGACCTAAGAGAGTGTATCCTTGTTCCTGGCACCTTTCTCCTGTTTCTGCTCCTGGATGCTCTTCATTGAGCTGTTTTCCTTCACCATGTTCCTCCACCATGCCCCGTCTGCCTTGGAACCTGCCAGCTGTGGACTAATTCCATGAGCTAAACCATGAGCTAAAATTAACCTCTTTTCCTTTAAGTTGCGAGAGGTGAGTAGCTTGTCCAAGATGATGGTCCACTTTACTAAGAAGAAAAGTGAAGCTCAGAGAAATGAAGACCTCACCACTAGTAGGACTGAAATTCTAAGTCAGAGCCAGGAGTATTTTCTTCCCACCATCAGCCATTTGTGTCTGTTAAGGTGGCTGCTGTTCAACACTAACTCAGAACTCAGAGAGTTGGGCCAGTGACCTTCACCAAAAGGTACTTCCTTCTACTCAAGAATGGTGGAAACAGGAAAGGCCTCAAGAAAGAGGAAAATAAACATGGTTTGTTGACTAGCAACAAATGTCTATCCTCCATGAAGAAAGAAAGATTTTGCATTCCAATCTTTGATGGAGAACTTGAGAGAATGTTCACCTCAAAATCTGAAGATCCCAGCTACCATCCACAATCTGGGCATCTGAATGGAACTTGGAAAAATCAAATGGAATAAGCAGTGCAAAAACAGGAAATATAGTGAAAATGTTGGTTCATTTATATTCTGTGGCTATAGTTACAACAGAAACTGTCTGGGCTAAATAAGATGACCTTTTCTGTATCAAGTTATTTATTATTCTTTCAGCAAGAAAGTATAAAGTAGAAATTATGTGCACAAGTGAAAACCTTAGAAAAGTCACCCCTCGAAACACCATATTTCTACTCTATTTTGTTGGTAAAGTTCAGACAGTGAAATTAAGATGTTAGTTTCTATACCAGATATTTATGGAACAGTTTTCCTTCTATTTCTAATGTTTACAAATGCCACTATGAATCTCTCTCACCAAGCCTTTTAATAGGTAACTGGAGACATGTCTTATCAGCTCTTCAGAGTTAGGCAACTTGTCCTTTCAAAAGAATGCTATGGCTCTTGGCCATAGAAGTCTAAAGTTTTAGAAAATTTCCAGAGGTTTTTATCTATCCTAAGTGCCACTACATAGATGTGACAGAAACATCGGTTGAAAACTTCTTTCCTTTCTGAGATCAGTAAGGCGGCGTCTGTAACCTACATACACCCACATCAGCCATCCACCTGGAAAGGAGCTTGAGGCATACTGATGATTCTATCAAGGTGGTAAACAAGTCACACATTACCCAAAACAGCTTCATCTTTTCCATGTTACTCAAACAACCAAAGAAAGCTTTGGTTGCAACTGGAAAGGTTCTGGAACTGAGGAAGATGGAGTATTTGACGCTTAAATAGATGTTCCAGCCACACACATGCACTGATGACCTTGATTCTGTTCAAGACTCAGAAATCCATTTCTCTTTCTCCTTTCTCTAGTGAGAGGTAGCTCATCTTGGCCTTTGACTTCTGAAGATGAATCTCATGCTGAGTGAAGAAGCAATCAGAACAGCTGGACATTGCCAAATGGCAAGAACAGACTTCAAAAAAGGAGACAATCTAAGACAGAAAAACACCTGAGGAAGCTCAGTACACACTGGGCATCCCTGAAGTTTCTGGTGGTTCAAACTCTTTGCTTCTCTGGACCAAGAACATTGTAGAGGCATAAGTAATGCCAGAACAAATATAAGAAAGCTCAGAGGCAAACAGTCAATTATTTTATTTCGCTTCTACAAAAGGCTGTACATAAAGCTTCTGGACACCCTGTTGTATATTTTTGTTTGTAACTTCCCTTTATTTTTCTCAGGATACTTATCTATACCGGGGCTATAGAGATCTATCTCAGCACTTCAGCTTCCTTGATACTCTAATGGGAAGATTGTTGTCCTTGTGTTGGGGAAAACACCATTTCTGATCAAATTTGAAGCTACTTTAGAAACACATGTAGCTCTTTGAAGTAGGATAAGAGCACATCTGGCCAATTAGAGAAATCTAGTCATTCCCTTCTTATTATCTTTCTCACTTACGACATTCTCTCTCCTGTCCTTTCAACGTTTCTTTAGGAAGATTTCGGGATTTCTCTGAAGGAAGTTGAAATTCAGCAACTCATGTGTATGGTAAGGACCAATTATCATTTCAAAAATATTAAGACACTGAGTGACAACCCTCTCCAAGACAGTCTATATATCTTTATACTCCAACTTTGGAAGTCTCTAATCTCCTAAATCTTCTCAGTCTCAGGCGAACTGGGATAGATGATTACCCTAGAGACTCAGCTCTGCCTCTGCTGAAAGACCTGTCTTTTTCTATATTCCTGTAGAGTCTAGCTCTTCTCTGGAAAAGAGAAGAATTCATTCTGGAAGAGAAATTTGGGATTATCAATATAAAATTTTCCAAAGTGTTAGGCCAAAAAAGAAAAATTCACCGTAATTCATGGGAGCAGATGAAGTAGCAATGTGGGAAAAAATGAAAAATACTCCTACCTCTTAAAAAATCATTTAAGTCACTTTGTAAGGTTTGAAACATAAAAATATACCACGTATAATTTGATTTGTTTGGAAACTTAGTGCTTTTAATATATTTTAAAATGTAATAGCAGGAAGAAGGTTTTGAAGAAATAGACTTTTTGAGAAAAATTAAAATGCTTTAAAAAATCATAGTAAGGGAATGGTTTCTATTTTTTAATTAGATATTCATAAATGTGTTTGCACTCGTTTTAATACTTCCTGCCCTCTATGAGCCTTCAGGAACCCTTAGGCAGACCTTCAGAGGCTCCTCCACCTGCTCATGGAGCCAGTAAGCGGTGAGTATCAGTACTTACTCCCACTCCCTCTACATTCCATTTTGCTCTCCAGCTGTGTGACACTAATTCAGACACCCTCATCTTTCCTAGTTCTTTATAAAATTTCAGCATATTGTCCTGTCTTCTACTCATTACTTCCTAAGGGTTCTACTTTTTCATAATTAACCTCTCTTGTGGGGGGCATCTGTAGTCATTCCTGGTGATGATGAGCATTTCAGTTATATGAGTGCTGAGATAGAACAAATGTTAGTGTCAGAATACTATCTCTTTCAGATATAGAGGGATGAGCTCAGTGAGCTGCTCCTTTACCTTACCTTTATAGCTGACAGCTACTGTCCTATAATATAACCATACCTTGATAAGTATATTGTGAAGTAAATATCATTACCACTCAAACTTTCAGCAACCTATGCAGCCAGAGGGGTCCCAAGAGGCGATGATGGGAAATTAAGAAGAAACAAGGCAAAGAAAAAGAAAGCCGGAACCTCTCTGAAGCAGAGGCAGTGACAAACCCGCATAGTCTGGGTCTTTATTTATGTACAGTAAAAAGTGGGAAAGGGTACATGACAAGACTGAAAATGCAAGGTCTCAGGATTTTGCTGAGAACACTGAAAGTAAGACATTTTCAAAGCTGTCCATGCTGCAGTTAGCAGAAAGAAATACTAAGGCTGGACCTTAACCTGTTGATATGCCACTGAGCTAGGTCAGTGCGTTTGTATGGCCTGCCTCTGGCATTCCATGTTCCTGGGACTGGTTGTGCTCTAGTCCCAAGTAGTTTGCCAATTTTCAGTCTTCCAGAGCTCAGCCACTCCCCACAAACTTATTTTTAAACTTTGATTAACATATGTTTGCGATACATAAAAATTGTGTTAAATACTACCTGTCATTAAAAGTCACTTTTTACACAGAAAACCTTCTCTAGTAACATAATAGGGAAATGATCCCTGAAAGTATAGATTTAAAAATCATTTTCAAGGTCTGGGGAGATAGCTCAGCAGTTTAAGTACCTGCCTCATAATTTTAAGGACCTGAGCTCAATCCCTGGTATCACCATGACATGCTGGCCCCAAAACCGGGTGTGATGGCACACGTCTACAATCCCAGCACTGGAGAGTCTGAAACAGGAGGATCACTATGAGTCCAAACTGTGCAGCAAGATCCTATATCAACAGCAACATAAATAAATTTATAAATGTCATTTTCAAGTATAATTCTCTTCCTAAGTATTGAGATAGCTAGATACACAAACAAATGAAAATATATAAAGGTACTTTAATACATCATGTACATTCAGGAAGTATATGATAAATTAACTAAATAAAAAAACTTCCTATTTATTCAGTCCCCTATTACACTTTGGGCAGCATGCATATACTTGAAGCTGAGAACATTTACCTTTGAGGGACAAAAGCAGATATATTTTCTGCCTTTCAGAATCTGCTTCTGGACAATCTCATTAACTACTCAGGAGCAAGCCACTGGGAAATTAGTTTGCGTGTACACAAAGATGAACCCTTTTGTCACAGAATGAGTAAGACAAGTTGGATCTCACTCTGTCTTACCCCCGCCTCTGAGCGAGGGAGGCAGATCTCTTATACATTACTACAGCACAGTGTAGGAAATGCTCAACTCAAAGATACTGGGCAATGACTCACCAAAGAGATTATTGAAGTCTAGAGAATGGCTCAATTTCAGAGCCCAGTGTAAGTTTAGGAACCAGTAAGTTCTATTATGTCATGAAAAATCCCAGAAAAACAGACCAAACCAAGTCCACACAGAGCAGCAGAACTGGGATTTTTGAGTCAAATACAGGCTTTTTTAAGGTCAATGTTGAACTTAATCACTGAAGCTGATGCAGTTCTCTTCCAACCTGGTTTAACCAGAATCATAGAATCCAGTTCATAAAGCAAAGCATCACTTCAATTCTGTTGTGTAAAGAGCATTCTAGTATTTCAACAGCATGCACCACCAAGCACTCATTTAGCTTAAGCTTTGTGGGATACCTGGAGATGGGCTAGGACTGGCTGACGGAGCTCTGCCCTGCACTGTGTGCCTCTCATCCCTGCCCCAGGAGCATCATTCTCCTGATGTGGAGGCCATGCAAGAGGGCAAAGGGAAACAAATGATTTTGGAAGCAACGTCTTGGAACTGGTGCAGTGTTGTGTCTTCCATTCTGTCAGCTAAGGACAATCACAAGGCTGAGCTCAAATTAGAGAATGGGGGGCGGGGCAGGATGGCTCAGTGGTCTAAAGCGCCTGCTTAGGAAAGCTTGGGCGGCTGCAGGGACCGCGGTTTGATCCCTGGCACCACATGCTGAGCCAGCTCTGCCCTGAGGGCAGGCTGAGCCGGCCATAAAAATAAATAAAACAAAACAAACAAAAGTTCTGAAACAAGAAAAAAAAATTAAATTAGATTAAACAAAAGAGAATGGGTTGGGGCCTGGCAGGATGGCTCAGCGGTCTAAAGCGTCTGCTTGCGAAAGCTTGGGCGGATTCAGGGACCGCGGTTCAATCCCCGGCACCACATGCTGTGCTGTCCCTTCCCTCTGGGCGGGCTGAGCTGGCTACAAAAAAAAAATGAGTGAATAAACAAACAAAGGTTCTGAAACAAGAAAAAAAATAAATTAAAAAATAAAAAAAAGAGAATGGGTTTATAGAAACTATTTGTTTATTGAAAGAAAGTGAAAAGTTGTCATACAAAATATGGACCCTAGAGGAAGAGATGTAATTAGAGTCAACAATGTAATCTATGATGTGGATTTTTTTTTTTTTTTGACCTTTGGTGTTGGCCTTTATTCTCTTTTTTTTTTTTTTTTCAATTCTTTTATTGTTTAAATTTAACAATGGTTATATTACATATTTTCATCATCGGATCAGTTTAGATAAATACATATAGGTATATAAGATTGATCAAACAACTAAACATTAACCTTTCTAAATCCACATTACTTTTTTTTTTTTCTTTTCCCCCTTTTTTTCTTTGAAAGTTGACATATTGCATATTGTCCTCACAATCATTCTATAGAGTGCATTGT